>JFGX01000168.1:0-55923 GCA_000729855.1 Epichloe aotearoae | reverse complement strand
ATATATTTATATATTTAAGTACTAGCCTTAATATAATAAAATTAATTAATAAGGAGTATTATATTTACTAATTTAGTGTAGTAATAAGCTAGAAAAATTATAGAATCGAAAAGTAAAAAGGTAAAAATATAACTAAGTAATATAATAATTAATATAGGAAAATATTAAAAGGGTTATAAGATAAAAGTAGCTATAAGAAAGTAAAGTAGTTTAAAGAAATAATAAATCTAGTAATATACTAGGTAAAGGAAATAGTAGTAAAGAGAAGACTAAGAATTAGGGAAATAATAAATTTATTAATACACTAGGTAAAGGAAATAGTAGTAAAAAAAAGACTAAGAATTAAGATAATAATAAAGAAAATAATAATATAGTAAGATTTAATCTTACCTAAGTAAGTAGTAAATCCCTTAAACTAGAATTTAAACTAGAATTTAAACCTAAGAGTAATAAGGAAACTAAACTTATAGAAACTAAATTTAAAGATAAAGGTTTTAAAAGTAAAGGTAAGGATAAAATTAGTAATATACTAGCTAAATACCTTATTAGGCTATTATAGGTAAATAAATAAATAGTAAAGCTTAACTTTAAGCTATTATTTATTAGATTTAGAAAACCTAGTTCTAAAATAAATACCTTAAAGCTAATACTAAAGATTAAAGTAGTAGTATATAAAAGGGTAATAGAAGAATTTAATACTAAATATAAAGGGAAAAGTATTAAGGTAATTAATTTTAGTAAATTTAAATATACTATATTAGGTTATAAGGCTAAAATATAGAATATTTAATATATAATATAGGCCTATATATATAAATTTATACTTAATAGTACTATAATAGTATTAAATAGTCTAGAGGTAAATTTAAAAGATATATATTTTATATTATAGTAAAATATAGTTATCTAAATCTTTACTATATTTAAGAAGTAAAAAGCTATATTAAGTATAAGATAAGTAGCTATAAGGTAAGCTAGGAAACCTATAAACTATATTATAGTAAATCTAATAAAATATAAAGTAATAAAATATATATATATATATATATTATTTACGCTAGATAGCAATTTATGCTTTTACTAGTACTCCTGCGGTGATGTTGTTTTGTAGTAGGAAAACCGTACTAGGTTACTAATTATCTAGTTGCCTAGATAACTAGTTAGCTGCCTAGTTAGGTGAAAAACCTACTACGATTTGTTACGCTATGTACATGGTTCCTGCTCGTAAGTGTTTAATATCTAAATACCCTTCTTACAACGATATTCCTCCAACTATTCCCGTATTCTTCAATCCGGTTCCCTATCCCTTAGTTATGCAATATAGTTGCAAACCCTAGCTCAAAATTAGACCCTAGAGCTCTGGGTATCCTAGCTAATTTATATAGCGAAGTAGCTTGTTTTAATTCGCTTGCAATACTAGGAAAAGTGGGGGGCTGAGCCCACTTTTCCTCGCATTGCGATTGGTTCAATTTTAGAGGTGTGACCAAGACCTCTAAAATTGTGCCCCGTGCGGGATTCGAACCCACGACCTGCGACCCGGAACAGGTCTCCACAGCGTGTAACCACCACGCCACGGGGAAATAAAATATATAAAAAATTAGGTAAAAATAGTAGCTATAGACTTTTATAATAGTATAATAGTTAAGTATAGTTACTAGATAGCTATATATAATAGTATAGTATCCTTACTACTAAGAGCTAATCTATTAGCTCTTTACTTTATAAATAAATATAGTATAGTAAATAGTATAATTATAAAGGGACTAGCTAGTATTAGGTAAGTAAATTTACTTTATATTAGTATAAAGAAAGTACTAGTATAAAGATTAGTTAAATTTTAATAGAATAAATAATATAAATAAATAATATAAATAAAGTAAAATTAATAACTTAGTAAACTAAATTAACTAAGTAAAGTAATAAGCTAATAGAATTAATAAAGAACTCTTAGAGGTAAAAAAAGTAGTAAAAGAAGTATATAAAAGTGCCTAAGGAATAGAAAATAAGATATATAAACTAATAGAATTAATAAAAAAGAAAGTAAAATCTATATAAAAGAAGTTTATATAAGTAATATAAATACTAAAGAATTAGAAAGAAAAAATCCTATAGATTAATTTAGGTAAAATATTAGTGGATTTTAATAAATAACTTAATATTTTAAAATAAGATATAATTAATAAAAAGAAGTATAAGAAGGAGATAGTAAAATTAGTATTTATAATAGTAAAAATATAAGAAATAATTAATACTTAGGTAGTATTTATTAATAAGCTATTACTAGAGTAAAAAGGAATTAAAGAAGATATAAAGAGAGTAAAATTAACCCTAATAAAGGTAATTCTAGTGTCTTTAAACCTAGAAGAACCTAGTATATAGTAAGGTAAATTAGGCTAGTAAATACTAAGATTAGGTAATATATAACTATAGACTAAAATAGTTACACTAGAAATAGTAAATAAGAGGACTAACCTAATTAATAAGTAATAATAAACTAAAACCCTTATACTAAAAACACTAAGTAAGAAGCTTAGATTAACTAAAAAGCTAGGACTAAAGCTAAGAGGGACTTAAGTATTTTTATAATAGCTAATGCTAAAAATACTAATACTATAGTAATTAACTAGGATATTACTAATAATATTAGAAAAATAAATAGAGATAGTAATAGAATAAATAAAAATAGTATTACTAGTAACTAGTAAGGTAGTAAAAAAAGGGATAGAAAAAGAAGATAAATTTACTAGGTTATTAGATTAAAATAAAGAATTTAGATAAGAATTAGAATAGTATTAGAAAGGGTAAGTAAAGGATAGAATTTAATAGGTAATAAAAGGAAATAAGTAAAAATAGTAAGGAAGGACTATAAAATATAGTAATAGGAGTAATTAGCTTTAGGTATAGTAATTTATTATTTAATATAATAATTTAATTAACACTATTAAAGAATATATATTACTAGAAAACTATTATAATTTTAAGTAATTTTATAGTAAAGGTAATTATAAATCTAGTAATAAGTACCTTAAACCTATTTTTCTTTTATTTAATTTTAATAAGTAAGAATATTTTTAAGTTACTTAAGATAAGGAGGCTAAATCTAGTTATAGTTCTATTAGTTATAACTAGAATAGTTATCTTTTAAGGTATACCTAGTACTTATTATATAGTAAAATAAGCTTAGTTATAAGTAATATTTATAGGGCTAGATTTAGCACTTTAAGTAGAAGAATTAACTTACTTCTAATAATATATATTATACCTAATAGTAGCTTTTACTAGTAAAATTAGTATAACTTATAACCTATTGAATTCGTTAGCCCCTCTAACGGATTTGACCTTACATTATGCAAAGCTAGCACGTAACACAGCCGGAGTACTAGTAATAGCCATATAGAGAGCTAGCTAGTGTAAATAATATATATATTGTATTTAATACAGTACAATACAAACAATACAATACAATACACATTGTAGTGCAATACTCTGGTTATAGCTAATGCATCTAACTTATAAGTGACATAGAAATTACTAGTAATACCTAGCTAGTTTTAGAATTAATATACTAGTAATTATAACTATAGTAATAAATGAAACCTGTTTTATATAGGAATAAGCTTTAAGTTATAAAAGCAAGGGCTTATAAGGTTAATATAAACTTTATGATAAACTTTATAGCTATATTAGCGTAAGATATATTAACTATAGTTATAAACCTTAACTATATTTTACGCTAATATAGCTATAAAGTTTATTATAAATCTTGTATTAACTTTATAGCCCCTTATATTTATAACTTAAACCTTATTCCTATATATAATAAGTTTTATTTATTACTATAGTTATAATTATTAGTATATTAATTATTAAACTAGCTAGGTATTGCTAGTAATTATTATGTTACTTATAAATTAAATACATTAGCCATAACCAATGACACCAAAAAAATTATAAAATCAATAAACCTAGATATATTATACTAAGAAATCAAGTAAAAAGGACTAAAGAAAGGGCACTTAAAACTTAGGCTTAGACTAAATAAAAAAAAGTAATAAACTTATACTTTACTATTCTTTTCCTTTTTTTTCTATAGAATAAGACTAGTATAAGCTAGTAAGAAATATCTATAAATAGCTTTATACCTAGTAGTATAGGCTTATAATAGGACTAGCGCTAACTTATATATAAATACACAGGGGTTTTTTTTCTTACCTAAGGGTTTTCCTTTCTAACTAAATAGAGTACTAGAACTAGCCTTATATAGAGCTACCTAGTGTACATAATATATATATATATGGTATTTACTATCTATAATAAAATTTAAATTACACTTAATTTAGTAAAGAAATCGCGGTTTAAATATTTACACTAGGTACGCGCGCGGTATATAGTCGCGTTGCTGCTGCTTCGGAATTACCTAGACCCACTGTACAATTGTCTGCCTGCAGCAGAGTAATAGACGATTTCTACATTTCCAAAAAAAAAAACAAAGGAACATATGCCTAAATACGGAGTACATGGTTGCTACCCAACTAACAAGGGGCGGGTGCCTTTTCGACCGCGACTTCTTTCTCCACCAACTCCACCAATGCCACGAGACTTTGATACACCGCCAACTGCCGCATCGTGTCTGCGTGTCTGCGTCTGCGTGCCTGCGTGTCTTACTGTATTAGTGGATAAGCATGTGTATGTTTTGGGGAAAAAAGACACTAGCGGCAAACAATCAGAGTTGAGGAAGATAACACGTCATTTACGATGAGCAACATCCCACCAGCTTGGAGTTTGCTACCGTCATCCAACTACATCTTGACGCCACACACACACAAACACACGCACCCACGGACTCTCAGCGATGCTCATCGATAAGTTCGAACAACAACGACAAGAAGGCGACAAGATGGACTCGGCGCTTCCTCAGAACGCATCCATCGAGACCATCCCGATCCAGCGACTCACCGTCGACGTGGCCATGCCGTGTGCCGAGCTCGTCGAGCGTTTCCGCCACCACGTTCCGCCAATCAAGGCGGGCGTGCTTCGCGAGCAGACTAGTGCGGAGGGAATCGCCCGGGTCATCCAGGAGACGGGAACGAAGAGCGGCTTTGTTCTATTTGCCGAGTTCGATCACGGGAGGTGGATTCGCCATTTCCCCCCATTCTCAACCGAGTCGACGACTCTGGGGCCCACCGCCGTACATGAGCATGACTCTGAGCGTGGCAGGGGGCGGCCACTCGGTGCTCATCGATTTATCTTCGGCAACCCGCTCTTTGCGATAGACATGGTCCGGGAAAGCGTCGAGGCCACGCTCCATGTCCCGCTGGACTGCGGCTTCGTCGAGCAGCCAGACGGGTCGACACGTATCGTCATGCTGTTGGTGGAGGGACTCGTCGCCGGGCACAGCGGCACGTTGGCCAACGAGGGCCTCCGCCAGACGACGCGCGAGTTGCAGATCAAGGTATTTAGGCTGGTGGCTGACATATCCAGACAAGTTGATACATGAGGGGGCGGGGGCTGATGGGCTGTCTGTCGGAAGAGGACGAGAAGGGAAATCCAACGTGGCAAACTAGACTGTCGTATCATGGGAATACCAAGCGTTCACATCCAGCAAAGTGCGGATTTCAGGAGCAAACGTCGATCAAATTGTGTGATGGTCTGTGATGGTGGGCTTTCTTTATGGATACGCCGTTGCCACGAGGTCAACGGTTTGCCAACTGGGGGTCTGATCCACGAAGACGCGCAAATTTACATGCATGAGGAGACATGTGGATCAATATAGGGCGGCTACTTTATACTATCTACTAGGTGTACGTCCGTACATACATACAGTTAGTGCTCACGTAAGCTTTGTCATAAGTAGTTGCATAGTTTCTGCCTAGAAAATAGTAGAATTCGCTTCATTCTTGGTAATTAATCCTATCATAGGTATTTATATAGCCCTGGTTAAAAAGATGTATTATAAATAAGAGGAGACGTAGTGTTTATATAAATCTGATAAAGTTCTATAAATTTCCATGTAATTCAGCTAGTAAAAATAGCTAGCGCGTCTGTTCATGTTCTTCGTTTATGCAACCGGCGCCACTTTCGGCATGAACTAAGCTCGCCCCACGCATCTTATACTCGGGCGCCGGGCTGATACCAGCCCGGTACCACAGAGCCTGGTCGCGTGGGCTCACTTCACCGTTGCCGTTGTCTTGGTATAAGCCAAACGTCTTGTCCTTCTCCTCATCCTTCTCCACCCACTGGCAGTCGCGGAAAGCGATTTGGAGATCTTTGTAACGGAACTGGCCGCGGCCGTGGTAGTGGTTGCCGAGTAATGGGATGATGGCCTCGCTTGCCGCGCGTGTGTAGTAGTGCGGGATGCGAG
Source organism: Epichloe aotearoae (assembly GCA_000729855.1). NCBI lineage: Eukaryota > Fungi > Ascomycota > Sordariomycetes > Hypocreales > Clavicipitaceae > Epichloe > Epichloe aotearoae. Next base: position 49,562 of record JFGX01000168.1, on the reverse strand, counting down.
AGAAGAGATGGTGCGTCACATGGTCCGAGGAGATGTGGTGTAGGAAGTGAGTGCCGATGATGCCAAAGTCGCGGTCGATTGTGGCCGTGGCTCCCCGCAAAAAGGTCCATGATTCTGCCGTGTACTTGGGCAAGTTGGGATGTGTGTGGTGGAGATATGTTATCATGACTATCATTTTTCAATCCATCCCATCCATCCGGTGAGCAAGCATTAGTTAGCTGTTCTGGTCTTGTCCCGAGGAAGTATGTACAGGTGTATCAGACAATATCAACAAGCATACATATAACACATACCTATCCAGTGGTTGACCCACGACCAGGGAACAATGTATACCCAGAAGAGCGTCTCGAAGGATCCGAATACCTGGTAGAGCTGGTAAAGGGCCGCAATGGTGGCGAGGCATCCTAGATCGGACAGCACGACGGCCGCCACTTCTGACTCGCGGAACATTGCTCCCCAAGGGTCAAAGTGGGAATGTCTCCACGCAGACATGCCCTTCTTGACCACGGCCGACGAAGGACACGTAATGTTGGAGATGATGTACCAGTTCCACCCAATCACCTGCTGCAGGAGGATCCTCAAGAACAGCATCACAGGGGCGTCCTGACCAGCCTCGTCGAGTGTCTCCACGGCACGGCCAATCTTGGCGGCGTACTCGGAGCGGCTGGGCGGGACGTAGTTGAGGTCTTTCTCCACGTGGTTCGAGTAGATGTGATGACGGCGATGCGTCGACTTCCAAGAGAAATACGGCGCCAGCAGGCTCGAGTGCAACAGGAAGCCAACCGTGTCGTTCACCACGCTCGATGTTGAGAAGCCGCTGTGGCCGCAGTCGTGGGCAATCACCCATAGTCCCGTCCACACGATGCCTTGGCAGAACCCGTAGGTGCTGACGACGGCATAGTACAGAGCAGACGAGTTCCTGACGAGGCTCGTGTGAAGCGAGTAGTACAGCGCGCAGAGAATCGTCGAATAGGTCAAGTCTCGGGCCAGGTAGAAGAATGAGCGTGCCAGGGACGGCTGGAAGCAATAATCCGGGATGGCTTGCCTGAGCTCGCTGATGCTCACTTTCTGATTTACATGCTAATGGGTAGTAGTTACTGGTCAATGCTTCGGGTAACATGAAGAAAAAAAGTTCTGGGCAAGCGGATGGGATAGGCGGATAGAAAGAAAACGTACGCCGCCTTTCACCAACTCAGTTGGGTGAGGTTCATTCTGCGTCTGAAACCCAGTTCTCTCGGTCTCCATTGCGAATATAACGATGATGGGAAAGATTTTTACCAACAAGTCTTTGAGTTTTCTGACAAGATTTGCAACTATTTTCTGGCTCAACCTCTGATCTCAAGGAGAATGAAGGTCGGCGACTATCTATATATCTTCATGCCGCGATTCTACTACGCCCCCTCCTGCTGGCAGCGTCACTGAATGCATCAGGCATCCTGCAACCAGAACAACTTTGCTAAGTTTGTATTTCTCAACTTGTTGTCTCTTTTCGAGACCGGGGTTTCTGTCTTACGTCTTCTGTGGAGAATAGCTGCCAAAAATCTCCTATCAAGTGGAGGGAAGACTGCATGAACGGGACCACTCACCCCAGAACTCGCGGCCTCCATCTGTCTTGTCCCTCACGGTCGTAGAACTGGGCAAATGGCTCCCTTTTACTTTAGACATTATATCCCGACGTTTGTACATGTATACATATGATTTGTTTTTCACGATGGCACCGTGATTGTGCTCGCTCAAGAACACAAAGGACTCGGACAATGCTACGAGATACCAATGGAGAGTTTCGCACATGGTTCGTTGCCAACCATGACGCCGAAACCAACAACGTGTTTTCTTTCCATCGACCGTTTCCACGTCACACAAACACACTGGGATTTGGGCAGGGATTTCGATTGTCTCCTCTCCTGACTGACGCCCAAAGCACAATGTGAGACATTAGGAAGTGATTTACCAATTTACATAATGAACAACTCATGCATGTTCATCGTCCGCCCTCCTAGACCCTGTCGGTGATCCCGCGTTTGGCGAACAAACACGATGAGCAAGGGTCACCCGTCAGCTGCAGGGATAAATCCTTGTCGTCATGCCGCCTTGTTCTTTCACGCTAAATCGTGGCCTGCGGGGGGGGGCGGCATCGACATTTCACATGTCACTGATGTCAGTGTCCTCACCAACCGTTTTCTGCCATGGAGCAGAGAGTCTGTCTGAAAGTCCCTTGCTTTCTCTCGCCATTGGTGGAATTTTTACAAGGCAGTCTCATGATATGGCTCAGGTTCGTCCATCTTTCCTTCCTTCCTTCCCTCACTGCATAGACATGTGTTGGCTTCTGACGCGAAAGAAGGGAACGAAAAAATAAAAAATAAAAATTACCATCAGCTTGCGCATAGTGCGGGACTCTATTGGTCAAGGGGACTGAGAATAGAGGTGCGCTCAGACGTGCAGCTCATCCCTTTGCATCAACAAAACGACCTGTGGACATGTCAATTAGGCAAAGTCAGACTAAGCTCATTCGTGATACATGACCCATTCTCACAACATGTACATGAAGCGGTTCTGGAGCCAAGACGGTGAAGCACGACTAATGCGCTCAGGCATGACGACACTTCTCGCCCGAACGAACCGCGCAGGTTTTTATCTTGGGAAAAAATTTTGGTCACAAGACATGCACGAAGGCGTCAACAAGACCCAGCAGGGGTTGAAGTAGCCTCGGGATAGGGCAGACTCCGCGTCTACTCCTCCTCTCTTGATGCGCAAACTATGTTGACATATGACCCTTTCAGCAGGTAAAGTTTCATCCTCCAATATTCCCGCCCACTTCTGTCTTGTTGGAACATTCGTCCAATCTACCTATCTATCCGTCGCACCAAGGCTTTTAAGGCTTCGGTCGATAATGACGTCCGTCCCCAGCTCCGCCTTGCCGGCAAACGAGGTTCGGCAGACTATGCCAGAGATGCTCGAGATCCGAACGCAGTCGGAGCCAGAGAGAATATTTGCCAAACTGCCCATATCCCCGACCAAGTATGTCGGTGGCTTCCGCTCCGTCACATATTCGGAGGTGTCAAAGGCCGTGAGCCATGTAGCTTGGTGGTTGGAAGAGAATCTCGGGAAGACTGATGCGTTTGACACAATTGCGTATCTTGGTCCAGGAGACCTGCGTTACTCCATCATTTTACTCGCCGCCATCAAGACGGGCCACAAGGTGTGTTGAGAGTCGCGTCTTTCTTTTTTTGAGTTTCTTGAGTCTCTCACCACAGCGTGACTGATGTGAAACCCCATTCTTACCTCTTCTTGTAAAAAAAAAAAAAGGTGTTTTTCCCATCCCCACGAAACAGTAAAGTTGCATTTGAGGCTCTATTTCGTCGTGTCAACTGTACCACGGTAGTCACAACATGGCCAGAGCCCGCGTCGGTCTCGCTTCTTTCCGAGTGTCGAGTCTCGCGAAAGCTGCACATGGCTTCCTTGCAAGAGCTCCTTGATGCTCAAGATGGCCCGGATTATCCGTATACAAAGACGTATGAAGAAGCCAAGAATGACCCGGTGTGTGTTCTCCATACGTCGGGCTCAACAGGTGAGTGCGAGCGAGGTGGTGTGTGTTCAGCCGGGCTCCAAACCTCAATGACCCTGACGATGACAAGGCATCCCCAAGCCATTGGTGTTTACTAATGAGTTCATTGCCGCGGTGGCATCGAACACCTCCCTTGAGCCGCCCGACGGCTTTGACAGTCCGAATAGGTACTTGATCAGGGATACGTCCCTGGTCACGCTGCCGCCTTTCCATGTAAGTCAGTCATCTTATGGTGTTGTCTCCTGTGCATTCAAGCACAAACTAACCAACCCGCTTTACTTGACTGCGCACTTTCAGATGGCCGGTCTGGCTTTCACGCTTTTCGTGCCAATCTTCCATGACAACGTACCCGTCTATCCCTTGCCAGGACCTCCGCCTACGCTCCAAAGCTTGGTTGAGGCTGTCGGCAACACCGACGTCAACTGGGTCCTGGTGGCTCCCGTAATGCTTCACTCCATGGCTCATGACACCCAGGCGCTAGCCGTACTGTCGGAAAAGGTTGAGAAACTCTTCTACATTGGCGGGAGTCCATCCAAGCACGCGGGCGACGTGGTTCGCGCCAGTGTTCCACTCTACCAAGTCTTCGGCTTGAGCGAATCTGGATCGCTGCCGCTGGTCTATCGAGACAGTCTGTCCCGCGTCACCGACTGGCGAGCCGTCGAGTTCCACCCCCAATCGAGGGTTCAACTGCGCCATCGCTTCGGCAATTTGCATGAGCTCGTCCTCGTCAACAAGTCCCTTCACGGGCGACCGGAGCCTGTGTTTGCACTCTTCCCGGACCTCGAGGAGTATGAAACGGGTGATTTCTTCTCGCCGCATCCAGAAAAGCCAAACTCGTGGGTATACGAGAGCCGCGCCGATGACGTCTTGGTGTATTCTACCGGCGAGAAGACCAACCCGGTCACGTTTGAGAACAACGTCTGCGGACACGCGCTCGTGCGTGGTGCCGTCATGATTGGCGAGGGGAGATTCGAGTCGGCGCTTCTCGTCGAGCTCGTGGACAGCAAAGAGCTTTCCGATGAGCAGTCGGTGCTGGCGGCCATCGACAGCATCTGGCCTGCTGTCGAGGAAGCCAATTCGGCGTATCCGGGATACGCACGCGTCTCTCGTTCCAAGATATTGCTCACTGAGCCGTCAGTTCCCATGGCTCGCACCGGCAAGGGGACCGTGCAGAGGAGAGCCACCATTGCGCTGTACCAAGAGGCGATCGATGACCTGTATTCCCGGAACAAGGTTGTCTCGTGCTTCGTTTTCCCATCGGGCTTTGACGCGGGGAGCGCGGAATCTGTCGCGAGGGTTTTGGAAGCCGTCGTCAAGCATTTGACGGGTTGGAGCCATGTCTCACACGACGCCGACTTCTTCACGCTCGGGATGGATTCTTTGATCGTCGCAAGACTCAGCCAGGAGCTACAACGTCATTCTCGACTCACCTGGATTGATCCGAAAGCAATCTACGAGAACCCCTCGGTTAGTCTGCTGACTCGCTCAATTGTGGAATACATGCACAGGTCTCCTCCAATCAACGGGACAAGCGGGAATGTCGCAGCACAGAGCCGGCTCGAGCAAATGTCCCGAATTTACGAAGAACAGACAGCAGCACTTTCACATCTTTGCAAAGATGTGGTAGATCTGCGAGAAACCAGAAAGGCCACTCCGCGCTCCAGGACCCATGTTGTTCTTCTGACTGGATCGACCGGTGGTGTCGGGTCATTTCTTTTGGACAAGCTCCTTCAGGACGACAGCATCAGTCACGTCTACTGTCTGAACAGATCGCAAGACTCACGGGCGGTCCAAGTGAGACGGAACAGGGAACGGGGCCTTGGGGTCGACTTCCCGCCACCTCGGGTTACATTCCTGACAGGTCAATTGGGCAGGACGGACCTGGGTCTGCCGGCCTCTGTGCTGCGTCTTCTCCAATCCCAAGTGACTACAATCGTCCACAATGCTTGGCCCGTGGACTTCAACCTGACTCTCATCTCTTTCCAGCCCAGCCTGGACGGACTCGGGAATTTGCTCTCGCTGGCAGCTCATTCGGCCAGCCGTCCATCAGTGCTCTTCCTGTCCAGCATCAGCGCCACGTCCAACTATCCCCCGGCAGCTTCTCCTGGATCCGAGACCACCGTGCCCGAGACCATCATTTCTGATCTGGCATCTCCTGCAGCAACAGGCTACGGGGAGAGCAAGTTCCTCGGCGAGTTGGTTCTAGAGTACGCCTCCAAGAACCTTGGCCTGGAGACTGCCGTCATACGCGTCGCACAGGCAGCTGGATCGGCAGACCTGCTTCGAGGCTGGAATCGACACGAGTGGTTCCCAACTCTTGTGCTGACCTCGAAGCAGATTGGTGCGCTGCCGGAAACGCTCGGGTATGCTGACGACCAGCATCCAGCCGGCCTGCTGGGCGACATGGATTGGATCCCAATCGATCGCCTGAGCAGCTTCATAGTGGACAGTTTCAAGGTTTTGGCGACGAGGGAGACTGGCGGGGGAGAGCCACTTGTTCTTCACGCGGTGAACCCTTGGAGCACGACGTGGACGGCTCTACTGCCCACGGTGAAGAGAAGTCTTTCGGATCCATCGAGCGACTCCCGACTGGATGAGATTCAGGTAGTCCCTTACACAGAATGGGTCGCCTTGTTGCGCGCGAGATCAGCGCCGGGGGAACAAAGGAATGGCTCTCCCTCGGAGACCAAGGCAGAGGTACCCGGGCTCAAGCTATTGGATTTCTACGCCAGTCTTGCCCACCGAGGCGGCAGTATGGCTCGCCTGAGCACTGACCTGACAGAGAAGCTGATCCCTCGTCTTCGGACTTGCGAGCCTCTGCGCCCCGAGTGGATGGTCGGCTGGATCCGCGATTGGTTGTCTTGAGAACCGCGTCAAGTTTGTAGTGTGTACTGGGATTGGAACAATATTTTATTTCTTATAAAGGACCGTATGTTTGGGCATTGGGAGGGTTGGATCTGATGTGCTACGTCCACGCCTTCTCCCCCCTTGCACCGGAATAGCTTCTAGCCGACACAAGTCAGTCATTAAGCTCGTCATGTGCTTCTACTGTGAGAAACACTCAATCCACCATCGCAGAACACATAAATACTCAACTCCCATCACCATGTCAGACGTGAAGTTTCAGAGTTTTTACCGCGCTTTATTGAGTTGAATGCCACCATCCAACTACTGGCAATCTTCGTCATATGCTTCGAGAATTTGTTCGGCCTTGTCTCCATGGCACCGAAAACCCTCAATTTCACGGACGAATTTGATAGTTTTATGCTGCAAGCCATGGGTCTTGCAGCAACTCCTTCGCTGTTGCTCGCTCCTCGGGGGTCCGGTGCAGCATTGTTCTTACAAATATCAAGAAGGCGTCCTCATCCCCGCTAGTAATACAATTGGGCACGTCACTCCGCAAATTTCTATTGAAGGGCGGCATCATTTCATGTTGCATAAACATATCTACAATCAATTTACCCGCTGTCTGTTCAGGTGGTGGGATATTGTTCGATCTTACCGTTATATGTGAAAAAAAAAACGGCCCGGAGAAGTAATCAGCGGCGTTATTGCAAAGTTTCCCTTCCGGTCTCCTTCCGGTCCCCTTCCGGGTTTGGCATGCTGGGCGTCCAACGCCAATGTCGCATGTCTCTCTCCCGCTGTACGAGGTCTGGCGGTACAGGCCCGATCAAAAGCGATCATCTCTGCGAGATGACACGCTGCACTGTGCTGTTACGTACCGAACCTCTTCCCCTGGAACAGCTCTTGCCCTGCGAGGAGATCCCGGACCTGACGAATAGGATGCTTCAGGTCGCCAACAATTCAACATGAGTCCGAGTGGCTTACCATGGTCCCGAAGTTCCAGATATCGGCGCCGTTCGACCAGCCAACGCCAGGTATTGCCTCCGGAGCGTGGCAGTGAGTTGGCTGAATCGGATGAATAAGACGCGTTTGTTTCCCAGTCTCAACGTTGTGCCAGCCCAGAGTCGGCGTTCTTGGGCACCAAGTTTGTCATGTATTCATCTTGAATCGCACCGAAATCGTCATGGCAGAGGTACACAGCCCTGGTGCCTAGGAAATTTCTAGGCATTGGGTTTTCTAACCGTGCCTCAACGAACCTTTCAATGACCGATTTATGCGCAAATGTCATGAGAATATTGTCCAATTTGAGATCTAAGCGAGTCAGTAATTATTGTCATAATATGTGTCAGGTAAATCTACCAGTGTGGACAATGTGGCATTCGGAATGTGGATTATCAAGGCCATGCAGTAGCCCCCGAATGTAGAGTTTTACAAGGGGGAGCGAAGCAGATGAGACTCCGTTGGCGCCGAGTCGGCGCCGAAACACAACCATAGAGGCCCTCTCAGAGGCTCCAAACCCAAGCAAAGATGACTTCCTTTTGTTGAATCAATCTTAAAGTGGCTAACGGCTGTGACTAGAACATCGTGGGCCTAGTGGTTCGGGTTTGTCTTGGCAATATGCCCGGATATGTCAAGTTGATGTCTGGCATCTTCTTTATTGTAGTTGTTCGTATTGATCTTGATAGCGTAATAAGTCTTGGGTTCTTGGCCCTAAGCCACCTGCTGCGAAGGGTTCAGCTGATGATATTGAATTCGCTGTCAATGAGGAGCTCAGCTTTACCTAGTTCACTTGCGCAAGCCAGACCGTCGATGATGACCCCCACCCAATCTTTGCTTTGAGCTCGTACCTGTGGTTCAGAACGTCCCCGGGATTAGGGTGATGGAATGTATCCCCTGTCATCCGAGAATGTTCTCTTCGTCATCCAGTACATCAGACGGAATAAATGATGACGCTATAGGATTCAGCCCGCCGTGGGAATCGGCCAAGGCGCAGGAGCTGGTGCTTGGCAAGAGAACAGTATGAAGAGCACAGGCTTATTGACTGCAGTGATGTTAACCGACAGCGAGTACGTAGTGTAATGTGAAGTGAATAAATGTCAGCTGCACGTGACTTTTGTGGAGTCCAGTTGGACACGGTCTAGGCCGATGACCTTCTGGAAGAAACGGCCTGTCTCTTTCGAGGATTGTGAGCGTTGGTTTTTTTTTGCGATGAGACAGGCGAAGTTCTGGAAGCCAAAAAATCTGGCCCTCCGTCCAATCATCTTGCCCCACTCGTTCAAGTAGATCACGTTATTTTAGAGTTTTCCTATTCTCGATCTGACCAATCGTGCGTGCCCAAGAGCTGCTAGTTTCCCCACAGCCACGAGTCACGTTGTCGCAGGCGTATCTCTACCAATCAAATAACACGTCCCGGGTTTGTGCGCGTCTCTCTCTCCATTCTCATCTCCACCTCGGCAGAACTTAGCCCGATTGCCGCCGCATCCGTGATTGGTATGTAAACGGCGCGTAACGCCAGCCAATCGCTGTTCATCCCGGGCACGAAGAGCTTGGGTGATTTTATATCGATATTTCTACATGGAACAAACAGGATTTGGCTACTGACTCGGACTTCGCTAGGCCACGATACATGTGACGACCGCGATTAGTTCACCAGGGATCAATCTATGCAGTGAAACGGGTTCCTTCGGCAGATATCGAACGGCAGCCACACTCTGAGAGTCGCTAGATTACAAAATGGCAGCAGCAAGTCAGGGACTGCAACTAGACAGCAATACAAAATCAGTGGTCAGATTTTATATATCGACGCGTTGATAGCTGGCTGGCCTTTTTCAATATCGAGGGGCTGATGTATGAAGAGCTCCGATATTACTTACTACCCGTGCTAGTAGTGCCTGCGCAAGTCGGTCTAGCGAAAACGTACGTATTTCAGCCAATCGCCCATGTCATTGGCCTTGTCATTGAGGCTCAGCTGACATCGAACCGTCTGTAGTGCAGGTAACTTCGTGCCGCCGGCCGGCCTGATTCTTGTAGCCTACGGGCTGCCATCGTGACAGTTGTATCAGAATGTAGCCATATGAAGTCATCAGGGCGTAACTTCCACCAATGGGAGGTTGGGGTGGGGAAGGAGGGGCACCAAATGGAGAACATCTAAACATTAGTAAAAAAAAAAAAAGAATTGGCGGACAAAGAAAATATGGGTTCAGAAAACGGGTACGACGTTGCTTCTCGGGAGGTTACACCAACGGAACGCTATTGTGAAAAGGGTTTGCGCTACAACGAGGTGTGCACACAGGGGAAAAGGGGATGACTTGAGCAACTTGGGATTGTATAGCTTTAAGCTCGAAAAGAAGGAAGCTTTAATTCTTCAAGCCTCTTCAACACCGTACCAACGCGAATCAGAAGCTTCAGCCAGATGGCTGGTCCGTCGCAGATCCGACGGACAGGCCAACCGCCTGGTAGTGGGATGCGTTTGATTCGGATTCTGCCGCATCTTGAATGACGCAGTACTGCTTCTGATATCTTGACTCTTGACTTGAAGTAGTATTAACGATGGCAAGCGCCAACACGCAGTGGCGTCAGGCCCTCGCTGACCCCCAACACCCGCTTTCGAGAGAGATTCAAAGAAAACTTTCAACGTGTTTTTGCTGTGATGCTGTCAACTTATACTTTCCGGCATGACATGTGACATGAGAGCCACCGAAAAAGTCATTTTATACAAGGCGCCGTCGAAGGATTGAACTGCCGGGCCCGCATGTGTTGGATCCGAGAGGGACGGACGGACCAGTAGAGTAGCAATGAGTATTCACATCGTGACGTATTACGATGTTCTCGATTCCAACTTTGTGACATAATATTCAGAAATCAATGACTTCATCCAAGGCGCCTTTTGAGCAACTGCCGAGTCCACATGTGTTGGGTCACAACTCACAAGGCACAGCATAGACTATCCAACTCTTGGGTCTCCGGTATACTCGACATGTTGCGAACTATAAAGGAAGTCGAAGTCGTCTGTCCCAAGTCCTTCATCCAATACAGAACACAATTACACATTCCCAAATCTTTCAACCCCTTCTAGAAATCACAAAATAACTTTTATTTTTATTCATTTTTTTTTTACAAAAATGTATCTCAACGTTTCCATCTTGGCTACCCTCGGTTCTCTCGCTCTGGCAGCGAATCCAGACAAGCCCGCCATCAACCCTGGGACCGACTGGCAGACGCGTGAGACTGGACTTCTCAACAATCTGCCTCCTGTCGGCTCCAGGCGGGACTACTGGGCTGAGGAGTGGATTCCTACGTCTTGCAAGGAGAAGACGAAGGATTACCACAAGGATCCTGCCGATGTCACTGTGTGGGACACCCATTATGACGACTGCAGCGCCCCGTGGACCATGTGTCGACACAAAGACTGTTCGTCCTCCGAGGACGAGCTGACGGAGTACTTTGGCCGCGTACCTATTCACATGCGGCAATGGATCAGGTAACATTCCTTCTTCCCCTTTCTCCCCCCCCCCTATCTCGTGGTGGTCCGGCGCTGACGTACAACCGAAAAGGCATGTTATCTGCGTGCCCGAAACAGGCGGCGCCATTGCCTATGCCGTGGGCGGCGGAGACATCATATGGGAGAAAAAGGTTTCCCTCTCGACCTTTCTCCACGAGGTCTCGCACCACTTGGATGCGTCTGCCCTTCCCCAGTTCACCCAGCCGTTCAGCGACTCGGACGAATGGCAATCGAGTTATGCAATGGACTCGGCCACCATCACCGGATACGGACGAAGCAACTGGCGTGAGAACTTTGCGGACACGGCGCCGGATGCCATATATGACAAGTTCGTCGCGGGAGGCTTCGAATCCATCAATCCCAGCTGGGAAACGGTTTTGCACCAGTACACGTCGTACCAGGACTATCTAGGGGACATGCTTCTTCCCCGAGGCACCTGCGACATGCATCGCGACAACTCGCCCACGACGGCCAAGGCCGACGGCGACCAGTCTGCACTTCAGTTTGATCTCGGAACTCGGCCAGACATCAGTATCAAGGATGACAACATTACCGTGATTGAGAATGATGCCGCTGCCGAGGGCCTCAAGCTTTGCGAGGGGCGACACGTTTAGGGGGGGTTGAAATGGCTAGTCAACTGGTTCGATGCTTTTCAAATCACCTCAAGTTACAGGGTGTTGTCTGAGTTGTGTCTAGTCTAGTCTCATGTCAATCCATGTAGCGCAATAAGCAGAGCCGACCGAATGATAAGACTCTGGCCTACGATGAAACAAATGGTGCAATCGCGCGGGACGGGCCGTGACGGATAATTCAAAGTTCTTCTCCATCTATTTGCGGGGGCTCTTTGACGTGTGACTAGTAACTTGCTCCGTACTAACGATGATTCATGAGCAATCCTCTCTTGAGCCTTGCACATTCTTGCGTCCCCGGCCAACATGGCCATGATTAGAATTGGAACTAGCCCGTCCCGTCCCGAGTGAGGTGATGCACAGAGTGGAGCAACAACCAGCCGCGATGCGGTCAGCAATCTCAGCTCAGCTCGGCGTTTGGACAAGGGAGGTAAGGGGGTAGGTAGCTTGAAGCTTCCAATCTTTCTCCAGATCAGAAAACGCATCTCATCTTGTGCAACCCACCAGTCACCAGTCACCAGTCACCAGTCACCATGTTCAGGTCATCTGGCTCGAAGCGGCCCGGCAAAGGTGACAAAGATGAAAAATGGCAGACATACGACCTGGACTGGCCGCACTCGCAGCGCTGGAACCCCGAATACCATGTGCCGCGCAACTCGCTCGACAACGCGGCAGCCGGCTCCGGCTCCCAACGAGCTCAAACGTTGCCCGCAGGAACCGCAGGAACCGCAGGAAGACACAAGGGCGCCCCGTCTTCGCCGGGGGCAGGAAGAGGGGAGCAAGGCCAACAAGGGCCGGCCGATGCGCAAAACCAGCTGTCAGACTTGTCGCACTGGGTCGAGACCCTGTCCGAGATTTACATGAACAATCTGGAGAACCGGGCTCGATGGGACCCCCGATGGCTCAGCATCACGCGCCGCGAGCGGCACGACGGCCTCTCGCGCAGCTCCGTGACCATCATGGACTACCTCGACGGGGGATCGCGCCCGCAAACAACCGCCTGCGCGAGCAGAGGCCATCTCGGCGTCGCGCTGCAGACCAGGCCCCGGAGCTCGGCGGCGCGCGTCATCCTGGTCAACGACCTGAGCCGCTTCACCATGGGCGCGCTGGGCCAGCTCTACGCCGTGGACCCCGAGTTCTGGTTCGAGCACCTCACCAACTCGGGCTACGCCGCGAGCGACAGCCAGCTCAAGGTCTCCAACGCCGTCTGGATGAACTGGGCGGAGCGAGAAACCCGGTTCCGGCATCGCGCACTGCCGGGCATCGGGCAGAGGACGCAGTGGAACACGCCCGGTCGGACTGGGCAGCGGAACTGGGCGCACGTCCGATGGGGTCGACTGGGTCTCCTCCACTACCTGGGGAAGAAGGGGTTCCGAGAAGACGAGATCGAGTACAGACTCGGCGACGGGAGGTGGCTTGTCGAGCGGGATGTCCAGCTGAACAAGTACGGTCACCTCGTGACGCGCGAGAGGATGATGAAGAAGGCCCGGGACCAGCAAAACGGCAAGGGCAAGAGCAAGGGCAAGGGCGAGGGCAAGGAAAAGGAACAGGAAGCCACGTACATGAGATGCAAGGGGTCCAACATCTACCGCGCGTACAGCACCTTTGACGGCCTTCCTAAGAACGTATCCTCGTGGCGTAACAGGGACCTGCGAGTCGTGGCACCCGAAGGCACGAGCTACTGGTCTGGCCAAGATGAGCACGGCCAAAGGATAGGTACGTCCCTTACTGCTGGCTTTTCTTCATTTTTTTTTTTTTTTTTCCCTCTTAAAGAGAGAAAATAGAGAGCTGGAGAAAGAGGAGATCACTGCTAACAAGACCCCCGACAAAACATATCATGGTGCAGACATCATCATCTGTGATCCATCCCGCTGCATGAAACACACCACCACGGAGGAGACCACCCCGTCCCTCACATTCATGCCGCGCGCCATGGAAATAGACTCGTACGACGACGAAGAGCTCTGGCGCACAGCCTCTGTGGAAGAAACCTACCTCGACCCTCCCCCGCCGTTGCCCACCAAGAAAGAGCTGAAGCGGCAGAAGAAAGAGCGGATGGCCAGGCGAGGAGTCAGGCGCGCCAAACGATTCGGAAGAAATGGACCCGTGGACAGTGATAAGGAGCTCGGCATCGATCCCGACCGCGACTCCGGCCCCGGCTCCGGTCCCCGCTCCGATTCCGACTCCGGCTCAGACTCCGAGTTCGACTTCACCAGCGACGATGAGTACGACGAAGAGTACGAGAGAGATCTGCGGGCAGAGTACCAGAATCCGAAACCGCATTCTCGCGACCGCGACTTTGCCCGCAAATACGCCCTGTCCACGCACGAGCTGCTGGGCCGTCTGCTCGGCGCCGTCCCCACGGAGCGCCTCCTGCGAGATGATGATGGCGCCGTCCCCGTCATCCCGTCCATGCTGAGCCGCCTCGTCCTCGACGACTCCTGGCAGCTGCTCGCCGAGATGCGCCTCCAGCTAGACCACCTGGACAACGACCTGACGGCCACGCTGTACGAGCAGCTCGTCGAGTCCATCGGGAACTCGACGAGGCAGAACCTCGCGTGGATGCGGTGCGCGCTCCAGGACCTGCGCGACTGGGCGGGCCACCTCCAGCAGGAGCAGGGCGAGGCCGTTCTGCGGCTGCCGCGCCAGACGGCCGATGAGGTCGCCGCGCTGAACGCCGCGCTGCAGAGCCTCCAGGCGCGCAGCGAGCAGACGATGAGCCTGCTCGTGTCGTCCATGACGCTGGCCCAGTCCTCGGCCGTCATCGAGCAGACCTCTGGCATCAACAAGCTCACCGAGCTGGCCTTCTTCTTCGTCCCCGTCTCCTTCATCACCTCCATCTTCTCCATGCAGGTCCGCGAACTCACCTCGTCGCCCCCCCGGATCTGGACATGGGGGCTCGCGCTCTCCGTCGTCGCCCTCGCGACCTACCTCGTGCGCATCTCTCTCCGGTCGCCGTCCGTCCGCATCTCCATCCTCCACTGCCGCGCCACCATCATCAACCGCTTCTCCCCGTCCCGATCCGCGTCTGCCTCGCGCCGCCTCAACTCGGTCGGAAACAGGGCCATCTCCAAGTTTCTCTTCTTCTTCTGCGTCGTCGTGAGCAGCGTGCTCCTGATGGTCTTCGCGGTGCTGACGTCCGTCTTCATCATCACCTTTGGCGTCTGGATGGGTGCCGTCGCCGTCGCCATCTACTTCATCGTCACGCGCTGGCCCGAGCCCGCGGTCCTGGTCCCTTGCTTCGTCTCCATCCCCGTTGCCTTTCTGTGCATGGGCGTCTCGTGGTATTGGGGAGACGAGATCATGGACAAGGCGACTGATGTACTCATGTCGTGGCTGGAGCGGATGAAAATCATGTTCCCCGCGCATTGGATCCTGGATAATGTGGATGATGATGATTTAGCCAAGGAGGGCGTCAACACGTACGCCCGTCAGGCAATTGTGCTGGCGACTTAGATGGAGTTCGAAGCGACGGACACCTGTTGTTGAACTTCCAATATTATTCACGGTTTCAGCTATACCATGTATATTTTCCGTCGAGATGGGAAGTTTTAATCTATAAATAATGAAAGCATGTCAAGTCAATGTACTCCGTCAACTACTCGTAAACTTGGACATGGCCCTCAACCTCGGTCCATACAGCCAGAAGATGACTGGCGCCACCCAATCGGCCCATGCTCCAGCCGGTACCAGAACAATCGGATCGGTCTCTGAAACAGCGTGTCAGATGTGCCTGCCATCTTGAGAGGCGTTTCCGGGATGCTTT
Organism: Epichloe aotearoae; assembly: GCA_000729855.1. Taxonomy (NCBI): domain Eukaryota; kingdom Fungi; phylum Ascomycota; class Sordariomycetes; order Hypocreales; family Clavicipitaceae; genus Epichloe; species Epichloe aotearoae. The sequence goes on along the minus strand of JFGX01000168.1, from coordinate 34,257 downwards.
TCTTTTCGTCGCTCACGGATGTTAACTGTTGAGTCTTGGCTTTGCAGATGGGGGCGTGGGTGTGTCACTGGGTGAGTCTTCCGCTGGGCACGCGTCTGGTTGGAGAGACAAGGGGTGCTTGACGTGAAGTTAAATTGCGCCCGCCCAAGATTGTGATACAGTGTCGTCCATGTCCTCATTAGAGACGGTGCCGCCCATTTCCATTATTCCGTACATATCCCAAGATAGGAAATTTTGCAAATCGTCAAGATCCAGAGCATCGCACATGGGCAGCGTGGGCAGCGTGGGAACCACTTTCCGGAGCGGGTTTGGCACTAGCCGCTCGTGCTGCAGGCTCGATTTGACTGACACCTCTTGGCTTAGACCCACGAGTTGGTGAGCCGCTACACTGGTCCCGTCCCATGACGCCGGGCCTCCCGCATGTGGGTTCCGTGTGCTAAAGCTTGAGGCCCCCGAGGCTGCTTCGCCGCCGTCGGGCCCCCCCAGCTTGCCGGCCGCCGCAGGGCGGGCTAATGAAGGAAGAGAGAGTGGTGGGGGGAGAGCAAGATGCGGTGATTTCGGGTCTTGAGTCTTGTTGGTGCCGTTTGACCTGGAGGATAAGAGTTAGGGCTTGCCTCCTTGGCGGCGCCATTCATTCGTGATATACTTACATGGCCGTTCTGTGAGCTTCAAGTTGATCGTCCGACTCTAAACTATTGAGCAGATCATCGCGGGCGACAGTTTGCTGAACCTTGGACAGCCATCGCTCGATTGTTGCAGACTGCAGAGTTTGAAAAGATCAGTTTTCCGGCCAACCACATGAGCTCTGAGAAATGACATTACCAATGAATGCGCAATGGGGAAAAGAGTGGACATCATGCGAAGGACGCGGCCGTTGCTCTCCACGGCCTTGACGGCGTCTCTCATCTTGGCTTCTGCATCAGGCCGATTGGGGTCCAGCAAACGTGCCACGTAGTATAACATGACGCGACTGCTGTCATACACGAAGAAAGGCAGCAGGCTGTCCGATAAGAGACGAGAGCCATGCTCGGCGGCTTCGGCTAGGATATCCGCAATCTGTTGGGCATGATAGTAGCAGTTGGCCTGCGCAGTTTGGAGGAATTGCCGATGCTCCCGCGGGAACGTGAACGGTTTCGGCAGCTTGAAAAGGTCGGGCATGGTGAGTTTGTAAAGCTCGAGGTAATTGTGATGATAAGTGCAATGTATGAGAACCAGCGCTCCCAGCTGATTGGAGTCGAGGCGGGCGTAAATGGTCTCGGTGGTGTACTCGACAAAGTCTGGCAGCTCTCGGCGCCACAAGTTCAGGTCCGCATCCAGGGCAGCGAATAGGGAGTCTGGTTGCCAAGGGGGCGGCCCAGCATGCAAGTGATTGACATATCGAACGATGCGCTTCCAGAGAGCAACAACTCGAATATAGTATGCCATGATGCCCATGTTGGCAGCAGGCCGTCGAGGGACAATCGCGGGAGGGAGGAACTGCAAGACGTGACCCACGCCAAGCGTTTCGGTGACAGACGGGATTCGCAGGCCAAAATTCCGCTCGTTGGACGGCAGCTGAATCTTGATATCATTTTCTCGCAGCAGAGTCAACTGATCAACTCCGCTGCCAGCCCAAGCATCCAGAACATAGCAGGCCCACATGAGACGTCGGCGGCTCTCTCTGGATGCCACGGACGGCGCAGTGCTGTCCTCGTGCGCGCAGAGAATATCCGAGTTGTACTCGACATTGATCTTCAGAGCATGTGCCATTCGCACAGCCAAGCCACTGATCATCAAAGCTTGACCATACTCACCGAGTCGGAAATGGAAGTCATGAAGGAGTACGGCAGTCTGGGAGTAGGTCAGGTCAGCATACCTTCTTTTGACGATTCCCCACTAATCCATCCATCATACCATTAATCGTTGTACGGAGATTTTGCCAAAATTTGCCAGCATGAGAGACTCGGCTCTCTTGGCCCACTGGTTCCCAGCATTTTTCAACCAGGATGGAGGAGCAGTAAAGTCTCCCTGACCAGCGGTCAATACAAGGAATCTGGAAAGCTGTTAGAAATGGAACAAGAAGAAGAAGATCAACATACTTGGCTCCATGAGCGCAGGTGATATGCAGGAGGGCCGACTCATCGTCAGAGCTGAATCCCTTGTCCAGCTGTCTCATGAACGACGGCTTATGCACGAATGCGAAGCAACGAAGAGGATGGAGATTGGAGAAGTACTGCTCGACAACCCGGCGAAGGTTCCTGCTCGTCGGCAGATCCGGGGACAACAGCCTACTTGCGGGTCAGACGGGAATTTCCACAAGTGGCACAGCAGCGCAGCTTTTTTAACTTGCCATGCCAACGGGTGCGAGGCCAGTTGTTCGCTTGAGCCATGATGCGGAGCCGAAGTGGCGGTGGATACTGCCTCGGACAAGACGGATGACTTGTCGTTGACCTCGTCCATGAGCTTGGTATCCATGCCAGTCGGTGCAGTCGCAGTCGGTGCAGTCGCAGTCGGACTGCTGTCGTCCTCCTCATCAACCGACGTGGCCCGCAACTTGTTCATGTTGCGAGTCCATCTCGGCGCCACGACCCCATCGTAGACACACTGGATCAGCTTCGCGGAGCATCTCGAGCACTTGGGGCGATGGCCGCTGCACTTGGTCTTGGACAGCCGGCAGCTCTGGCACGAGCGATATGTGCGCATCTTCCGCAACGATATGGGCGACGGAGGGGCCCGGCTCCCGCTCTGAGTCGATCCGTCATCGGCGACACACTCGAGCTGTAGCCGCTCGCAGTTGCGGCAGCCGTGCGGGCGGCCATCGCATTTGACCTGTTTGTTCGTCCGTCGTACCTGGCAGTCAGTCACCCGATGCGCGATGGAGATGCACGCATGACTCTCTCACTTCTGCTAGTTGGTTGGTCGGTTGGTTGGTTGGTTGGTTGGTTGGTTTACCTTGCGCGCCCGACACACTCGGCAGCCCATTCTGTCTTGTCTACAAAGAAACAACGATGCAGTTTACGTGCAGTTGCAGCAATGAAGTCCTACGGAGCAGAGCACTGCTTGCTGCGACAGCTGGAACAGCTGGCCTGACATGTTTCCTGGAAAAGTCAAGTCCTTAAACGCAGCAAGAGCGACCGGCCGAGTAGGATTCTCTAGGTTTCTCGGGAGGTGATTGGGCGAGATAAGGGGAAAGCGGCCGAGGAGCCGACGTGTATGTATGGGTGACGCTAGCGATGGGTCCTGGTGGCGTGATCAGGCATGATCAGGCGTGATCAAGCGCTGACAAGACGTCTTCATGGACGCAGCCAATGACAGGGTTCCATGGAACGAGAAAATAAGGAAATACCCCTAGCTGAGTGTGATCAGTGTGATCCGTAATCCGTAGTCACCATCTCGAATCAAGCCACGTCCATTTCCGGCCCCTCGCATGGCCCAAACACGTCGTCCCAGGCCCTCATGAGCGTCAGCAACACGTCCTCCCCGCCGTGCCTCGCCATCGCAAACATGCCGTACGGCTGCCCATTCCGGGCCATCCGCCCCAGCGGCACGGCAGCAACGGGCCACCCCGCGCACGAGGCGTACGAGACGAGCGCCGCGTCCGAGTTGGACAGCACCACGTCCAGCGCCTGCTCGTCCATCATCTTGCCCATCGTCTCCGCCGTCGCGAGGCGGCCGAGCTGGGCCGCCACCTCGGCGCACGTCTCGCCCGTCATGGTGGACCGGGTAGCCGCGATGAGTTCGGTCTGCGTGGTGTAGGCTGAGTGGACAAATGAACAACAACACGTCATGTAAGCAGAAGGGAAAAAGAGACCCAAGACCAGCGGGAGAGGAGAGAAGAAAAGGCATGCTCACGTTTCGGCAGCGCGACGTCCGCGTGTTCTTCGTTCCAATCAACAATGTCTTCGAGGCTGGTGATGCCCCGGACGGGATGGAAGCAAGATATGAAGTCTCGAATGTTTCGCGGAAACTCGGCATCTGCGCAGCAGGGTCAGGATAGGACTAAAAGGGACTTCTCGCCTGATGTCCGCCGGAGAGAGGCACAACCACAACCAACGTACGTACAGGCCACGGACCGGAGGGTCTCGCCCTCATACTTCAGCACGTCCTCTGGCTCCGGAACATCAAGCGGATGAGCAACTTTCCGCGCGCGACAGCGAAGCCTCTGGACTGCACTCCCGTACGCGTCTCTCTGCGGCACGGCGTAAGCAAAAAACCTGCCCATGCCTCTCTTCTTCTTGAAATCTCGTGAGCTCACCAACTCGGGAGTGTCCCATTTCTCCCGCGCAACTTTCTCGCCAACGCCCCATGTGTTTGCTACCACGCCGACACGCAGTCCCTCGAACCCCCGGGGGGCCGCATCGGCAGCCCGATACCCCGACGCCGGGGCGTCGCCGCCGCCGCCGCCGCCGCCGCTGCCCATGAGAATGTCGGCGAGCGGCCCCAGATCGACGGGATCGCGGGCAAATATGCCCACGTGGTCGAAGCTAGCGCTCAGCTTGCACACCCCGTCCATGGGCACGGAGCCAAAGGACAGTTTCAGGCCGTACACCCCGTTGACGCTCGCCGGATACACCGCCGAGCCTGCCGTTTCGGTACCGACAGCGAGGGGCGCGAAGCCCGCCGACACGGACACGGTTGGGCCGCTGGATGATCCGCCGGCCGTCTGGGCAACAAATCAGCAACGCAAAAAAAAGACAAAGACTCGAGGGAGTGAAAAAAAACGTACTGGTTGATCTTGCTCGTCAAGACCCTGCTTTCGATACGCGGAAAGTGAGATGCCGCCGTGCGCGCTCCATCCAACGGGCGTATCGTCGGATCTACAACAATAAAATTACAAATCCGAAAAAAAAAAAAAGTCTGGCGCAACTTACTTCATCCCAGAAAACTCCTGCGTCATTGTCAACCCACAAGTGGTCAGTTACCAAGCCTGTGCATTTACATACCGTCATATTTCCCTTACCCAATACAAGCAGCCCCGCATCCAGCAACTCGGGCACATCAGCAAGGACGTGACAGAAACACGCACGCATCGGCAACTCACCCGTTGAATCGCCACAGCATTCCCCCTCGACCTCATGGTGGCAAAGACTGCCGCGCCCGCACTCGTCCTCATCCCCAGCGCCTCATCCGTCAGGAAACAATCCTTGACGACGACGGGGACGCCGTGCAGTGCGCTTCTCAAGCGGCCGCTTGCGCGCTCGTCATCCAGGGCCGCTGCTTGCGCGAGGACGCTGTCCCTCGGGGCCACGGAGATGAGGGCGTTCAGACATTTGCCCTCGTGGTTGTGGCTTGCTATGTGGTCGAGGAAGGCGGTTGCGATGGCAGCGCTGGTGGTTTGGTTGGTGGACAGTCGGCCTGTGAGCTCGTGGGCCGAGAGGAAGAGGGGCGACGAAGGAGCCATGATGCTATATCGTTGCGATGGTAATCGAGCACTTTTTTTTTTTCTTCTTGGTTCTTCATGTTCCTCGTAAGTGTTTCCTCTCGTGGTACAGTGGGTGTACACGTCATGCCTAGGCCCCCAAATTGTTGCCTTGTCAGCCAACAGATGATGCCAGGGCTCGGATGGAATGGCAGGCTGTATCATTTTTTACTCGCGGGCATGTGACAAGGTGGCAAGAGACAACCTCTAAACACGGTCGGGGGAGGCGTGTGTGTATTGAATTGAATCAACATCTGTTCTAATGATTGGACCATGCATAATATGGGGTGGCCGAATTCGCATATACATATACTTGCTAAGGATAATACCGAGTAGTCCGTACTGAAACTGCCATCTCTGTCGCTCTGTCTGCCTCGCGGCGTACTCCGTAGGACCCTAGTATTCCCTGGATAAAATAAGGGCGAGGGTAACAAGCAATCCTCTCTTGTTATCTAGCAGCCCCTGAAATAACAATAAACATTCACGCTTCCCACATTGACCCAAAATGCATGTACAGCGAGCGACCTCCGTCTCCCCATGTTTCATCTCCAGTGCATCGAGCCATTGGGCAGGTTTACATCTGCCTGCATCCGCGTTCATGCCGGCGTGCCCGAGTGCTTTTCAGGTGACACCAGTTGGACGGACGCGTAAACAATGGCAGCTCGAAAGACTCATGAGAAGGCGATCCAATGATAAACAAATAAGAAAAAAAAATGATTCGTGATGTAGAGGTATCCTGAAATGCCAGACCGCTCGCTTGTTTGCAGAAAATGCCCTACTCCAATGCCAACGCGTCACCATGCCGAAAAAAAAAATTGAAGATGAAAATGAAAGGGGAAATGAAACATGTGAAAAGGTGTCTCCAACCAATCAAGCGCCTACGATAAGCAAGCAAAGAAGGTGGGGGGGGGCAGTCGCGCCCAGGCAGGTACTCATCTGACGCCGAGCCGTCTTCGAGGCCATTTGAGTGAGACCCGGCCTCTTCCGCCAGACACGGAGGATTCGACACCAAATATTACCAAATGTGCGCAAAACATGCGCGAGATTTCAGACGCCCGTCATGGAAGCCTTGCCAATCACGTTAAAGTACGCAAAATCCCGGATACCGGGTTTCGAGTCGTACCGAGTGCAAGACAATGTTTCAGAGGCAGTGCTGCCGGTGGTAGTCCGTATTAGAACAATGGAACAAACAACACGCGGGCGAACCACCCAAGGAAGCAGGCGGGATTCTGCCCGCCTTCCCGATCGGGCGGGTGTTGACGCTCACTCATGATCGGCCTTATTTTTTTTTTTTTTTTTTGCCCCAAAGACCCTTCGACCAAGTTTCCAGAATGCTTCGACAAGTGGGGCTTTGCGCGGATCGCGTCACACAGCCATCAACAATTGGCGCAGTGCGACATGGCATGGCTGCTAGTACGGTCCGTATGTCACGGGTATCCACCTGGACGGCACACCGTTGGAGCCAACTTCGTAGGGCTTTGCTGAAGGACGACGAGGCGGCAGTGCCCAACGAGCACGGCCAGTCTTTTGGTCATCGAGCTTACCGCGACGGCGCATGGCCATTTCCATGACTGCAATGCGAATGAAGTCCGGATTCTCCCGCATTTCTCGCTGCCGCATGCCAGGGACATGTGCAGCTTGATGGCCAGCTTTGGTTGGGTGCTGCTGTGGGTGCTGCTGCTGCTGCTGCTGCTGGTTGCTGCCGCCGCCGCCATTGTTGCTCGGTGATGCAGATGGCGGCGCATTGCCGGGAACGTAGGAGGGCGTTGTTCGAGGTGAGCAAGGTGGGGCCGATGGTGAGCGCTGTACCTTGTACGTTTGCATTTGAATGGAAGCCGAAAAAGTTCCGTTGGTTCGCGCTTTTGGTCGAGGATCCAGGTGGCTGCTCGTCGTGGGGTTGAGATAGCGGCGCAGCTCGGCAGACGGCATCTCCTCCGTGACTGGTGGTCGGCGTTCGTCCAGGTATGGAACATTGGGGTCAATGGTCAAAATGGACCGTGTCAAAAGGTCATCTGTCGGAATAGTGGGGAAGTTGATACTGGAGAACGACTTGGCCGCTGATCGAAGTGCGCGCAAGGAGGCGGTCAAGTTGGATTTGAAAGCAAATCTGAGGGGTTTGAAGGGTTGTAGCAGGGGATACGAATACGACGTGGATTCTTCCTCGGGGGAGGGCAGCTCCAGCAGCTCCTCCAAGTCCATGCCGTCCACGCCAGCGAGAGGATGTTCTTCAGTGGCATCAGGCGGGGAGCGAACGGGTTCCAACGACTTGCGCATGGGGCTGTGGCGTCGTCTTGCGGATGTGCTGACGCGCCCGCCGGGTGTGTCGATGGAGGAGCCAAAGTCCGTGGCAAATGACTCTCCGCCCAGAGAGGGGACCGAGTCGGCAGAAATGGTCCTCGCCAGCAGCGAGCCGATATTGCTTTCCGTGGCACTGAGGTCATCGTCGGCCAAATCCTCCGGTGGCGATAGAAGCAGGTCTAAAGGCCCGCGGCAAAGTGATGATGAGCTGACATCTTTACCCGAGTCATGCTGGTCGCTCATTACCTCGTCAACGGAGAGGTTGCGTTCAGCGAGACGCCGCCTCCTATGGGGCCGTGGAATGTCTGTCATGGCCAGAAGAGCTGCGACCGAAGGCGAAATGGCGTCCAGCGAGCCAACATGTTTTGGTTGTCGTCGCTGGTTACGATGCACGTTCTCCTTCTTCATGTGACGAGCGTTGTCACGATGACTTCGCTTCGGGATCTGGACTGGGCTGGAGGGTGTTGTTGCTGGTCTGCCATGTCCGGCGGCGGTACCGTTGGGCGGGTTGGATGCAGACAAGGAGTCCTTTGCGTCCTTTGCCTGTCGTTTTGCCTTGGTGCGTATCGACATTGCTGCGTGGAAGTCTGATGAAGTCGAAGTCGAGCTAAAGGAGGAAAGACTGGACGAAGGGGATCCAACAGGCTTGACTGTGACGGTAACGGCGATATCGTCTTCGTCTTCGTCTTCGTCGTCGGAAGCACACTCGAGAGCATACTTGGGTGTTGCGGTGGTGAGTTGGGTTACGGTCGATGACGCAAGGCAGGACGTATCGCAAAGACCAAGTTTGGTCCGCGCTAAGCGTTTACTTGAAGTACTGTATGGTGCGTGAGGAAGAGGCGGCGAGGGCGAGGGCGAGGGCGTGGGCGTGGACGAGGTTGAGAAGAAGGATCTCATGTCGCCGGGAAGGGGAGTCTGGTCGAGATGGTGACAGCTAATCCGTAATAAATGAATGAATGACCGGGGCATGCTTTGAGGCCGCGGCAGGGAATGCAGCGAGCGGTCCTGTCCTGTGCCCCGTTGACTCAAAACTTCAGGGGACCTTTTGCCTTTGGCAGGCACTGGCGGGCACGTTGATAAGCAAGCCGCTAGCGCTGCGCTAGATTCAAGTGGGCAAGTGGGCAGGCGGGCAGGTGGGCAGGCGGGCGGGCGACGTGCCTTGCAGCGGGTTTGCCGACCTGACTTGTGAATCGTGGCAAGGAAATAAAATGAAATGAAATGAATGTTTGGCGACGAGAAAAGATGGGTGAGTGAGAGGAAGCGAAGTTGAGAATCAATCGGACACGAGGCGCGGCGAGGCGAGGCGAGGCGATGCAGGCTGATGAGAGCTTGTCCGGTGTCTGTTATCTTCCCGTTATCAGCAAATCAAACGGATGAAGCCGTTGGTTGGTTGGTGCCCACTGGTCAGCTTTGGTCAGGCTCAAGTCAGGCCAACAAGTCAGGTCAGTCAGCCTGAAGGAAGTGTGCCAGCGCGAGTGTCCGAGTCGGACAATAAGAGGCTGTGGCCAATGCAATGCAATGCAATGCAATGCAATGCGCTCCGATAAGCCGCGACCCATTCGTCGTTTCCCGCATTCGGACACGACATCATCTGCTCCATGTACTCGGTACATACATACGTTCTAGGTAAACTCTGGGCAGGAACGCAGATAAGGCGGGGTACAAGATAGAATGAGCCTGCTCCTTGGCTTCTCGCGATTACCAGCCATGATCCCCTTAACGGCTGTGACTTGAATGAGGGACGAATGATGAGCAGATCCATGCACGTACAGTGGGGTCCCAGTAATTCCGAAGAATTTCCACCAGAGTCGCCGTTGCTGCTGCTTCGGAATTACTGGGACCCCACTGTACCGAGTGCGGAGAGTACTCCGTAATAATTACATACAGTGGGTGTAGGTCCCGGGTCTTCTGATCGTCCGTTTTGAGTCCTTGACAGCGGGATGAACTCAAATTTGCACTTTAAAAGTACGTCATCTGCAACGATGCATTCCCAATCCGGAACGACAACCGCAGTGGGCAGCGAGCGCTCGCGAGCATTCCTGTCGTACAAAAGGCAAAGAAAAAGAAACCAGCCCGTCACCCATCCCATAGAGGCGCCCCGCATCATACATATGCCGTCGTCACACGCACCAGAATGCCGCCAATGTGCGCTCACCACACCTCCGAGCAGCCGAGCAGTCTCGCGAACGAGTAAAAGACCAGTTGCCAGCAAACAAGCGTCGACTTTCCGCTCTGAATGAATCGTGCATGATAGCGACGATTTCCCGCTTCGCATTGATCCCCTACTGCCTACAGAGTAAAATGGTTATACCAAGACTCCTCCGCAGCCGTAGCCACATCGTATCGTTGATGAATAATAGCACGACACGACGATTTCCGCCAACATTCTTGTATTCAGAAAAATCAACAGTTGGTTTCGAAAAAATAGTCGTGCCCGACAGGAAGGTAGTCAAACGCTCGTCGCAATTGCAGAGCAACAAGTCACTGATAATCGTGCCAAAATCACGGGAGCCGTGGAAAATAGCCAAAAAAAATAAAAATTTAAGACCATCGCTCATGTGTATCCATTCCTTACAAGTTATCACCCCCCCCCCCCCTCTCTAACTAGGACTTGCGCTCCCATCATATCTGCTGTAAATGAACAGGGAAACAGAACCACAAAGACCGCCCGTTTTTTTGGTTTCCACGCGGCCCATCAGCTACCTGGATGGAATAAAACAAAGAAAAGATGCTACACAACGCCTTGCCGCCAAACGGAAAGTGTGAGAAACATTTCAAGCCAAAAAAAAAAAAAAAAATTTTACAACGAAAAACATGACGATATAATTATGTACGGATGTGCTCAAGGCGGAAATCGTCAGTCAGGCGGCCTTTAACCAGTTTTAGTGCGTCCCTGGGCCCAGCCGAGTCTCTTTCCACGGGGCGTCTTGCCGTCTTTTGTGCTTTCGTCGTCCGCCCCTGCATCTGGACTTTCATCTTGAAAGCCACTGCTGTCTCTCTTGCGGCCAGCGAAGGCGCTGAGCCTATCTCGTAGGCCTCCGCCGCTCTTCCGGCTGTGGCCTGATTCGTGGCTGCCAGCGCTCGTCGACGGCCGAGATTCATCCCCGCCCATGTTGCGCAAAACCCGTCGATGGTTGGGGTTGGTGAAGCCGCCGCTTGATGAGGGACGTAGTAGATCAATCCCAAGACCGGCGCCATTGCGACCTTCTACCGGCGTGGGGGGTGTCGTCATGGACAGAAAGGTCGGTGCGACGCTTGGCCCGTTTGTGTGTGACGAGCCCCCGGTTCGGTAGCTGCGTCCGCTAGCCACACTACTACTGCGGCTGGCGGATCGTGGGGCCGGTATGCTGCTGTGTGTGCTGCCTCGCGTGGATCGCGGCGGAGATCTCGAGTAGTCGACTGGCGAAGTCTCGTAGAAGCTTGACGAGTCGTCGCTGTCGTTGACACTGCCGGCATAGTGCTGTGATGAAGAGGATGGAGTGATCAAGACAGAACTATTCGCCATTTCCCGTAGCTTGCTGCGCTGTTCGGCATTGGGACGGTGCTTGGAAAATTTGTTGCCTATAATGGCGCCCGTGTGCGAAATGAGCGCCTTGACCACGGCTTTCTTCAGAGCAAGTGCCAGGTCCAGGTTGGACCATGTCTTGTTCTGCCACTCGATGGTTGGGAGTCTGAAGACGAAGTCGTGGACGTCTTCTACGTTGCGCTGGTCTTTGCCCTTGTAGCTCAGGCAGAGAACTACCGACGGCATCCTAATGTATGCAAATGTCATGTAGTTGCTAGCTCGACTGATCATCGTGGTGAGATCATCCGATTGCTGCTGTTTGTCATCGGCCTGCGACTTTCCGCCGCCGCGCCAACGAGACGTCTTCTTAGACTCAGCGGATTCTTTGCCTTCTCTAGTCGAGAATCCGGTGGATGAGCGCACAATCGCGCCGGGTCGTGGGCCGCTGGTGCTCCGAAGAGACTCGTGAGAAGCCTTTTTGGCAAGCGATGTCTTTCCGGTATGGCCGGATCGGAACAGCCGGAATGCATGGCTCTCCCCGGTGTTGACGCTGAGGGCCTTCTTGGGGCTCCATTCTGTGCCATTGTTGGAAGTCAGGGTTGGCCGCAGACGTAGCTCAAGCGATCCAGCTCTCGTGGTGAAGCCAGATGACGCATCTCTCTCGGGGGCTGGCGTGCCCAGGCGGCTGGTCGAACCATTCAGGGACTCGACGTCCTCGTCGTCGAGACTGGGCACGCCATGCTTGACCACGGAGGAGGGGGCCGTGTCTTTGTCTTTGCTGCCCTTTTCTCCTCCCTCCATGCCAGGAAAAATATACTCAAACAGACGTTTGCCGACTTCCCGTTCCAATTGAATCTTCATGGGCACCAAGTTGACTTCGAATCGATCCATCACAGGAATCCCCGCGATGGCTTCCAACATGTGCCAGTAGACACGAATCATGTCTTGCTGAGCATCTGGCGGCGCGTTCTTGTCGATATCCTTGTAGGGAGCAATAATGGCCGGGTATGTAGCATCGGGAAGCAGATTCAGGCCCAGGACTTTCCCAACACGAATCAAGTTCGTGTGAGAGCCATCCGAGTTGTCTGTACGGTCATACTCAACATCCTTCAGTTGTAGTTCGACGAGCGGCTCGGATGGGTCTTGGATGAGATGCCACACAATGTCCCGCGCCGAAATGCTCCATTTCAGAAGTGCGCTCGTATCGCTGTCCGTGTCATACTTCCGCTGCGACGTTGTTATGGCTTTCATCATGAAGAACAGCTCATCCTCGCAGGAGGCGAGGTCTCGTTCCAGAGCGAGGCGGTCCTCCCATCCTTTCTTGTCGAGGTAGCTGGAGTACACCTGGAAGTGACTCTTGATCTCTTCGAGCTGCTTAATGCGCTCCTGGAGTTTCTGCACCATTCTTGGAGCGCCGCTCAGGTCGCTGAAATCGGATGCGAGGATGATCTTCTCTAGCCGCTCACTGCGAGTCTTCTCCAACGGCTCACTGTACATGAGTAGGTCCAAGACGATGACATACATGGCGTAGTACTGGGAACTGTTGCAGAGGGCTCGTGCTTGGGGAAATTCGACCCATAGATTGTCAGACCGACACTCGGTGTTTTCGATGATGGACCCAACATCGTCACCGTCGTCACCATCGGTTCCATTCACTTCATCGTTGTATTTGAGACGCAAGTTGTTGTACTTGTCGTAACGGAGCATGGCCGACGTCTTTTGGACCACGCGTTTGAACCCGAAAGGATCCGCTTGGAAGTTGAACATTACCTCCATGGGAACCCACGGGGGCCATGCGCATCCGTTGGGGGCGCCATACTTGCTACCCGCATACATGGAAACCAGGTTGGTTTGAAACCACTTCTGATGAGTGACAAAGAACTGCGTGCTGTCCATGTTGACGAGGAAACGACGCTGCACCAGACCGCTGACTGTGTCGGAAATCCTCTCCTTGTCCATGACTTCAAGTACCTTTAGCTCCATGCCCTTTGCGGTGATCATGACGACGTGCTTCTTGTTCTTGTCGCTTTGCAATTGGATCTGCGGCGCTATCAACCGGACGTGATAGCTGCTCTGTGGGCTGAACTCCTTTGATATACCGCCCTCCAAATCCTCAATGGATCCGCAGCTAGCATCGCCGTTGGAGTCGAACGTGGTGCTGGAGAAACGGCTACCATCTCCGAGTATACTCCTAATGCGATCCTCGAGGTCGGTAGCGCTATTCTTTTCTCTCGTGCTGGGATTGGGCGATGACGTGCGGGCATTGGCTGCAGCAGGTGCGGTGCCCTTGTTCGACTTGCCGGCCTTGGCTCTGCTCTGTTCCTCAACAATGTCAAGGATAAATTTGACGGCCGGTCTGGAAAGGTAGTAGACGAAACCACGTCTTTGACTGTTTTGGTGGATGTAGCGAAGCACAATGTTCCGAAGCAGATTGTTCCACTTCAACTGCATGTTGTGGATGACAAATCGGTTTTTGAAATCGCTTTCGAACTCCGATGTAGGAGGCATTTCAACTTGGTCATCTGAGCTTGACGATGACGACGAAGGCTCTGATGGCCTTCTGCTCCCATTGCCATTGGCGCGTGATTTGCTCTGCATCTGATCCAACATGGTCTTCAAAAATAGCTCCTTGTCTTTCAGGACATTCGTGTGTTTTCCAAGTGCCTCGAATTGCTCAACAAGCTCGTCGTCTTCCGAGTTCGTTTGGATGACCCTCAGTTCAGCTTCGCCGACATTCCGTGAATGTGTTTCCATCTGAACCGCGAGTTGGCCAAGACGTTCTTGAATGAGCTGGCTCTGAACCCGCTTGGGGTCGTCGTCGTGTGTCATGGTGCAGGAGTGCGTCGGCTCGTCGCCAAAGGGGCTAGTCCTGGTTGGATCGCCAGCAATGACACCACCAATATCGGTTTGCCTGAAATAAGTCAAGCGCGGCGCGAATGCAAGCGGCATGATTTTGGTGTCAGGATGTGGCTCAGTTGGCAGAATCCAGTCGAGTTCGACAAAGTCATCCATGTCGATCCAGCTAAAATCGTCGTCCGGAATCGTGAATCGCGATAGGTCCGGCTTTTCATCTTGGTTGGCGATTGCCGACGATATCGATCCCCTCTTCATTGCCTTGGTGGTTGTGTCCTTCAAGCTAGCTGAAACGGCCCGCACGTCACAATTGGACAGATCGAGTTGGCAAGCGTGGATCTTGATGCCGGATGTCCTACTCTGCGTGGATTTGCCCTTGGCGAGTGTGTTAAACTCTTCTCTGCGCTGGTGAAGGTCGAGCATGAAGCTATCAAAGCGCACTTTGAGGCCAGTCGCGGAAACCGCATTCGCTGCGTAGTCTTCAGCGTCCTTGTGCTTGTAAATGTGGCTCATAAATAGGGGAGCCAGAAGAAGGCTGTGCTTGACGGTGGCCACGTGTCTCCCGAATTTCTTGCTATTCCTCTCGCGTCCTGGCCACAGATTACCTTGTCGAATGGGGAGGGACAAGGGCTGGCCAAATAGCCCCCACCATTGGTAGAAATGGGTGAAGAATCGTGGTGTGAGATGAACGGTATTGTAGCTTCTTGACGGATCCGGATTTTCGGCCATCCAATCTCGATCCACAGGGGCGCGCACGGCGATCGACAGATGGACATGTCGACTTCTGAAGCCCCTCATAGCATCATACGGCAGACCGTCTTCGGTGGGCTTGGCATACATGGGATTCTTTAGGACAACCTCGTAGTGCGGCTTGAAAGAGAAACTCCTTTCCCCGCCCTCGATGGCCCGCTCAAACAGTAGACCGGCCATCCACTGGACCCTGCCAGAGAGTTTCATGACAACCTTCTTGAAGATGGCCCCGTTCTTGAAAGTATCTTCAGTTCCGTGGCTATTGCCTTGCTCTCTACGACGGGCAGCGTCGCGGACTTGGTGGTTGTAATCAGGAATGGCCATTATGTATTCGCCACTATCCACAGTCATTAACTGCTTGGGGTTGTCGTCTGCATTGATATGCCACCTGACATCGTTGCGCCAACACATCAGGAACCCGGCACCGTTGCCTGTCACCTGGTACGGATCTCTGGTGCCCTTTAGTGACAGGTGCATGTCGCCATCTCCCTTCCACGCCACATGGACACGCGAGTGAGTGTTGAGGCGCAACTTGTCCCAGAAACCGACACGCTCTGATGGATCCACTTGTGGTTTCGTGAAGGATTCAATCACCATCATCATGTCTTGGATGGCGGGCTGGTAACACGGTCCCCAGGTTATTCGAGTTGGCAAAGCCGTATTTATATCCATAAAGACTTCTGAAAATGACTTGACGGGACCGATGGTGCGCCGCACTTCAATGGCAAAGCTGCCTTCATTGGATGCTGTTGGGTCGCTGCTCCGTGGAGGTACAACATTGACACGAACTTTGCGGGTGGACTCGTGGCCCCTGAACTCTTCGGCCAGCACAAAATTGGCTTTGAGAGACACAGATGGAACTCTCGAGGACTGTCCAGTCTTGAGCCCAGGTATGTGCATCAAGGGCAATGGATAGTCACGCAGTGACATTCGTGCTTCGCCCATATGAATTGCTACATGCATTGGAACAAGGAGGCCATACTGCATGTCCTTGGGCATTCCCTTGCCCACCTTGTGAATAAAGTCGGGCAGGTCTCTCATCGCAAACGTTGGTTTGTCGATCATGAATTGGAGGTCCGATATTAGCGCGGACATGAGCGCTGGTCGTTGGGGAACCTGCAGTATGTTTTCTGTTTCTTCCACATCATCCGGGAGATGATTGGGCCCCCAAAAGAGATGACGCAAATCGCGCATGCGGTTTTGCGATGCCTGGTAGGCGCGGTCGATTCGTTTCTTCCATGCCTGCGAATTGAATCTGTGAAGAGCAAGTCGAGCTTCCTCTTCGGAGACCTTGGAGTGCCCATGTATGCCTACATGCTCTCTGTCTGGATCGTATCGGGGCATAGTGCCGCCATGAATCTTGTGTCCGGTGTCACCCGCTTTATATGCATCTGCACTTCTGCTTCTGAACCAACGTGATGATTTTTCATCCGGCCGACCGCGTGGAATTGCAGATCGAGCACGGAGCTTTCCACCGCCCTTTCTGGCTTCCTCGTCGCGAACCTTCTTAGCCTTCACGCGGAATGCTTCTTCTCGAGCCAGTCGCTGTGTCTGCTCCTCCCGCCCTGTACGATAGATGATGCCGAGTTTCCATTCAAAGGCACCATCTTCCAGCTCAAATAGAAAGCTTCGAGAGCGGACAGATATCTTGGGGACATTCTTGGGGCCTTCGGGCTTCTTCTCGAGGATGTACTCGTTTGTGCCCGTCTTGAATCGATGGTGGAGCTGCTGTACTGATTTGATGACATTGGTGAAATTGTCGGTGATTCTGGCGACTGTGACTTCGTGCGGGACAGCAATGCGCATTGCCTCTGTGGCCACGTCGATCATCCTCTCTGTAACATACTCGCCGGTAGAAGACTTGTGTTTGGATTGTCGCAAATCAACCCGGCCATGCTTGATGCCAATCATCCTCGACCAGACATTGTGCATACGAGGAGTTTCAACGTACAGCCTGATGACCTTTGAGCTCAGGTAAGGAGTCGACCATCGGTGACGTCCGGTTTCTAACCCGTATACCCGCAGCATCATGAGAGGCTCATGTGGCATCTCCGCCTTTATTTGTAGCAATGCTGCCTTGACATCGACAGTGACTAGCTCCGACGGGATTGTGGATACGGCGTCTGCGTCGGGCAAGCCTGGGCTCATCGGAACGGGCAAATGGTCTTGATCAAGGCTGCCCCGTTGTCTGTGTCGGGGAACATCACGGCTGGTACGCATAAACGCCCGTCGCAAGGTTAATACAGCCACTCCAACGGCATAATGCCGATAGAGAGAATACTGGAGCATGACTGTTTTAATCGTCGACTGTATGTGGAACATTGGTCCATGATTGTCGCTGGTGGCCGAAAACGCGAGCTCGAGGCGGGGGATGCTGACAAAGGGCTCGACCTCGAGGTGATCAGCCGCTTCAACAATCTGTGCCTCGATACCTTTGGCATGCAGGGCGAGTCTGCGGCCATCCCCGGTGATTTGCGGCTTCTTCTTGAAACGAGGTGACGCAGGTGACGGCGTCAGATCGGAGTCGGACTGTGTGATGGACCTGCTATGAGTTCGTCGTCGAGTGCCAGCCCGTCGCTGGAGGCCGTCCAGGCGATGTGCCCTATATTCCGCCCCAAACGAGTCCAGGTGCACTGAGACGCCTCTGGTATCATCTGAGATGTCCTCGTCCACGCCCGCAACCTCAATGTTGAAGTCTGTAGCCTCGATTTGGTACCTGACGAGCCACTCGGGCATGGACCGCAGGAAATTCTTGTCGGCGGCTGTCTTGGAAGTGGCTCGCTTTTCGGGCTCCACGTCAATGTGAAGTTGTCGAACGATCTGACGGAGGCCATCCGTAATCTCAGGTCGCACCATGCTGATACCAAATGATTGGATGATGCCGGTGAGCTCAACGTTGACATCGGGTTCGGCGGCTAAGTGCGCCTTGAGATCAAAAGATTCGGTCGTTATGAGATTGAATCGGTCCCCTGTGCAAGTCTGGTAGTATAGATGATGGGACTGTATTCTCATCGCACCATCTAGAAAGTAGTGCATATCCTCCACAGACGAATGGGAAGATTCGACATCCAAGGACACTGAGGAAATTGATGAAATTATGAGATCAAAGTCATCGGGGTCTTCTGCGTCTTGCAACGGTTTGAGCTTCATGCGCAGAACCGGTTCATGCATGGAGAATTTGATACTGGCTTTGGGGAGGAGCCGCGAGATGATGTTGTGTTTCCCATCGTAAGAAGCTTTTGCTGCTTTGGGTTTCGGCTGCATCATGGCAATTAGGAGAGGGAGGTGTGCGGGATCGAGGTCGATGGACGGGGAGGTGATGACCGAGTTGGCGAACATGATGTTGGCGTTCTTTTCTCCAATAGCTCCATCCTGAGCCAGCTGGACTGTTTTTGAGGGCAGAGTGGTTCTGACTGTAGTAGTAGCCATTGGTATGTACAAGAGTCTGTCGGGACTGCCGTGGCCGTCGTCGATTCCGACCGAAATGGAGAGAGCAGCCGCCAGGGCTTCGTGGGCGATGTCCTTTGCCGAAAAGTACATGCGGTGAGCGGGTGATTTGGGGTCCAACCGATGCAAGTCGATACCAACTTCCTTCATCGAGGCATTCAGAAGCATGGGGGAGCCTTCTGGTCTGACATGGGTCACCTTTTTCGTCATACCAACGTAGCTGACGGCAAATTGAACCTCCTTGATGCCTCGCAGGATTGAAGTGACAAAATCCCTGGAGTCGGCAACTGTCTTCATCAGGTCATCGGCTGCGACGCCGTTCACGTCAGTCTCTTCGGGGACTCGTGCTAGTACAATATCAACGGGCTCCTCCGCGCGGACAGAGTGCGTTTCCCTGCGACACCGCTTATAGCGAGTCGCACAAAGCTGGAGGTCATCGTATGGCACGTGGACTCGTCCGAGCTTCAGCGCGATGGTGGCATCTCGAAGGCCTTGTGTTGATTCGTACAAGAAGCCATGAACATTGAGCAAGCAGTAGTCCAAGACCTCAAGAGAATGATTGCCCTCGGCTGTGAACAAGACGCTACGCAATGACATGATCCACTCGGCTTGTCGCTGCTGCTTCTTCTTGCGGTGGAACTTGAACAATCCAGCGTGGTCGACTGTCTTGCGTCTCGTGTCCACTGCGATTGTGAAACTGCCAATCTGAATCCTGCCAATGCCTGCAAGATTGACAGTTGAGTTGGTAGCAACAACATCCACCATTCGAAGCCATCGGATGCTGGTGTGTAGTTTCTTTATCCTGTCTTTGAGCTTGGCCAGGTTTTTCCAGGTTTCGCTTTGGGGGTGAGTATTCGGTTTTCGGCTAGGTTTTCGGGTTTTTCGTGGGGGAACAGACTCCTCGGGGGAGCCCTCACTGGCAGATTTCTCATCATCCACGCCTTCTTTCGCTGTCGCCGACTTGTGTCCGTCCAACTCGGCAATGTCAACAGTCACAACCAGCTCGCTCAATACCAGGCTGATCCATGTTGGCTGAGCAAAAGTAGGACGATGTATATTGAGGCCCAGCCCTCTGACTTCCACACGACATCCATCTCGGGGCGTATATGCTAGTCGTCGTAATGACAAGTATCCGATTCGTTGGATGGAGACGCCGGTCAGGATTCGAACAACGGCGAAGAAGACGAAGGAAGATAGATATAGCAGAACGAGGACCCCCAGTAGGAAGGTCGGGTCGAGAAGGGCCATGTTGTTGTTGCGCGTAGACCTCCTAGCTCAGCTTATACCTGAGATGACAACCCTAAATATGGTATTTCTATAAAGTCCATTCCCGTCAGTCTCAACTTGGATTCACACCAAGGCTTATCCATTATCTATCGTGGCAAGAACGGGCAAGCATACGTCTTCTTGCCGGGGGAGTATTCATCTCATCTCCGAGCAGTGTCACTGGCTTACAAAAGAGGGAGGCGCCATAGCCGGCCAGTCGTATTTCGAAGATGGTAAGTATCGAGATGCCAGATCAATGGGTGTCGCGCGCGCGCAAGTCGAGCGGCCTTGGCTCTCTGCCCTGACTGATTGTCGACAGCACCAGCGCTCGAGATAGGGCTGCTCTGCAGCGTAAGCCTCCGAGCCAAGACCAGTCCGACTCTGCCGATATATGTATGAGGTCCTTCGCAAGACAGCGCAAGACAGAGCGAATCGGGTTTATTGAAGGTGGGAAACAGGTGGACGTCCCTGGATAGGGCGCGTATGTGTCGGGCGCGTTGTGCAGGCCGGGCCGTACGCAGGGAGCGACCGAGTCGAGCTGCGGCGCGGCGGGTCGGACGATAAATTATGAAAGCGCTGCAGGTGCTCCGGGATGCGGGCGATCTGCAGGCAGAATTCGGTAACAGGTCGATGAGGACTTTCTGGTGCTGTTGCGAAGAGGAATGCGAGGCGCGTTGATAAGTCAGACGGACATCAGACACGTACGATAAGGGCAGAGAAGGAGCAAGCAAGGTCCAGCCTGGTTCAATGTTTCGTGGTTGACGGCACCAGATGCGGCAAGGCTAGCTTGATAGGCTTGATAATAATCCGTAGCACTAGCACTACATACGGAGCAGGAGAAAGTGGATGCAGACCGGAGTGGCCCAACCACTCAACTGCTGGCTTGGCTGGGACTGATGACGATGCTATTATCAGGGAAAGCGGAGCTTTGCCTGCGATTTGCGTCATTAGCAAGGCGAAGGTAAGAGGGTAGAGCAAAGCTTCCTGCTTTCCCTTTATTAAAATAAGATTATCCTATAGAGATATCTTTTCTAATTAGTTAGATATAAAATACTCTTTAGTAACTAGTTAAGATCTTTTTTTCTACCTCTCCTAACTACCTAATAGCTTTTAGGGGGGGAGGGGTATAGAGAAGGAGGCTTACTATAGGTAATAGCTTACTATAAGTAGACCCTAGTAAGGCCCCTAGAGGGCCCCTAGAGGGAATATAAAATATTATATCTTTAAAGATAAATAAATTTAATAATATAAAGTATTAGTAATTAATTTAAGATTATAAATATATAGTAGTAGTAGTAGTATTATAGTTAAATTATAGTTATAAAAGACTTAAACTTATAATATTATAATATCTTATAAAGACTTATAGTATATTACTTACTTTATAATTATAAAAAAAAACATATAAATATAATTTAAATATATAACCTTTTAATTTAGATGTTTTTTAGTATTATAATATTATAAAGTAAAGGGTTACTATATTATATAAATATAATTTATAGTATACCCCTATACTTAATTTTAATACTAAAATTAATACTAAAATTAATACTAAAATTAATACTAAAATTAATACTAAAATTAATACTAAAATTAATACTAAAATTAATACTAAAATTAATACTAAAATTAATACTAAAATTAATACTAAAATTAATACTAAAATTAATACTAAAATTAATACTAAAATTAATACTAAAATTAATACTAAAATTAATACTAAAATTAATACTAAAATTAATACTAAAATTAATACTAAAATTAATACTAAAATTAATACTAAAATTAATACTAAAATTAATACTAAAAAAAGTATTACCCTTACTAGGTAACTTTATATAGTAGTAGGTTAGAACTAAATACTTCTTAAAAGAAACTACCTTTAGCACCTATCTAATAACCTAGAGTTAGTGCCTATAGCGGATTATTAGGAGTTAAAGTATTATATTACCCTAGGTCCCTAAGTATCTATAGTTATATATTAGTAAGGTTAGAAGGAGAATAGTAAGTTACTTATAATTTAGTATAGTATAATTAAGCTACTATTTTATAAGAACAAGAGATAGCTAGGCAAGAGGTATAGGGCACTTATATATTAACTAAAGCTTGCTAGGTCTAAGTGTGTTGTGTGTGCGAGTCGCTAGCTTATAGCTAGCGGCTTGCTAGTGTTATATAAACCTAGCCCTAGGATATAGTGTGCCTATTAGGTAGTATACTAGTGCGCTAGTATTATAAGTAGGCCTTATAATTACCCCCTTACTTTTAGCTAGGCTCCTAAATAGCTTTTACTAGCTAGTATATAACTATTTACTAACTAGTAGCTATATTAAAATAATAATAAATAATAGGTAGTGCTTAAGTATAAATTTATCTCTAGTTCCTTATTATATTATATACTTTTTCCTTCTATAAATATAGTAAATTTTTCTTAAAATATTATTATACCTTTAGTTACTATAACTTTTCCCTTATTAATTACTATACCTTTATTATAAATACTAAGACTATTTACTTAAAGGAGTGTAGTTATATATACTATTTATATACTAGGTATATAGACTTTAAGAAAAGCCCTTTATCTAAGCCTAAACTCCTATAGATTAACTACTATTTTCCTTATAAGATATTTACTATTATTAAGGGGAAATACTTAAAGTGCTATCTCTAGTATATAAAGTATAGTAATATATATAATATAGTAAGTACACTACTTTTCCTAAGTCTTTTAGTTTCTTATTACTAATATTTCCCTAGGTAATACCTATAATAAAGGGTGATTTCCTTAATCTCTTAGCTATCCTAGATTAGGTCTAGGGACTAATAAATACTCTTAGTAATAAGGTTAAGGAGAACCCTAAAGACTATATATTTTTAGAAATAACTTACTTTTACTTTACTAAGTATTATTTAAACCTAATCCTAGGTTTTAACCACGCTAATATAGCTTACTATATTATATTTAGGCTAACTAGGGCTACTAAGGTCTACTAGGTCTGTCTTTTCCTTATGTATTTACTAGCTTTTTACTTATATTTTAGGGTAGGCTACGTTAGTTTTATATAACTAATATATTATATCTTAATAGTAACTTCTAGTTATAATATTCCTAGGTCTTATCCTAGGGATAGTAAGTACTTTATTCTATTTTACTACCTATTTACTAATCTTTCTATAGCTAAATTACTATAATCTTATTACTACCTAGAAGGTAAAGATAACTTTATACTTATAGTCCTATAACCTAGGGTTTATGCCCTAGGGTATAATAAAGCACCGCTTTTTCCTAGTAATATAGGAGGTAATTATAGGGGATAAGAATAAGGCTAAGTATCTTATTTATAAGGGCGTGGTTTTAATATATATAAAGGCTACTATAGAGGGGTTTCCCCTATCCCTCCCTTCCTTATAAGGATAATTTCTTTTATAATTTAGTAAGTAGTCTAAGATTATTTTAATTAGAGTATAATAGTAGCTAATAAAGCTAGGCCTTTTCTATAGTAGCTTTATACCTTATTACTTATAACTTACTTATATCTTACTATACTTCTTACTTATTTTACTTTAATAAAAGGCCTAAATTATATATTAGGCGCTTTCTATATCTTTTACTAGGACCTATTAGTTATATTTACTAGGCTAGCCCTTCTATTTTACTAGGTATTTATTACCTTTATATATCTTTCTTAACTTCTTTAACTTTAAACTTATTATCTTTATCTTTAAGGTTTAGTATTAGTATTTTCTTATTTATAGTGTTTTCCTAGTAATTCTATAGCTTTAATAAGCTAATATAGAATATATTATATAGCTAGCTATATTTATTAGGTAATGCTAGTTAGTATGCTTATTTACCTACTATATTAAGTATTTAAAATAGCCTAATAAATCTAGGGATTAGCTTCTATTTTACCTCTTTAAGCCTAATATTCTTTACTAATAGAAGTACTAAATCCCCTCTTTTTAGGGTTAGTAGCTAGTGCTATTAATTATAGTATTTTACCTATATTTTAGTAGCCCTTACCTAGTTATATTTTATCTTCTCCCTAACTTTATATAATTTCTAGATATATATATAAGCTTCTAGTACCTCCCCCCCCTTAGTCTTACCCTTAAGAGCTAGGTAAAACTTAGGTAAATAGCCTATAAGGGTGTAGTTTAGGGAGTAGCCTATAGTCCTATTTATAGTATTATTATATATAAATTAAGCTATTAGGAGTAGCTTTAGCTATATTTATTAGTTTTTCTTAATAAAGTAATAAAGGTAATACTCTAGTACTTAATTTATTCTCTTTATTTACCTATTAGTTTAGGGGTAAAACACTATTAAAAGCCTTTACTTTATATGTAATAGGTAGTATATATCTAACTAAAATTAGCTTATAAACACTAACCCTCTATTAGATATAATACCCTTTAGTGCTCTAAATTAGAGCTTAATTTCCTTATAAAATAATTCTGCTAATTTAGCTATATTAATTATAGTAGCTATAAGGAGGAAAATAGAGTATTTAGTAAATTAGTCTATAATTACTAGGATTATATTAGTCTCTTAGTTACTAAGCTATATAGGTAGTAGCCCTATAATAAAATCTATTAAGATTTTTGCCTATAGTTACCTTAGTATTAGTAGTAATTTAAGGGTCCTATATAGGCAATACCTCCTAGCTACTACCTACTAGTATACCTTATAACTAGATATATAGTCTAAAATAGCTTTACTTATTACTAGCTACTAAAAGTAATGCTTTAATAGCTTAAGAGTGTGCTTAGTCCTAAAGTAACCTACTAGTAAATTATTATAGTATAGCTATAGGAGCTCCTATTATAAGATAGGCTCCTATAGAATAACTACCTAGGCTTTATATATTAAGAGATCTCTTATATTATATAACTATAGACTAGCTTTTCCCTTCCCTTTTACTAGGGAGTTAACCTTACCTCCTTACCTTTATAAATCTAGATCTTAGTCTTATACCTTCTATAGTAGTTATACTAATAGTTTATTTAGCCTAGATTAGTAAGGATCTAGTAACTTAATAGCCCCCTAGATCTCTTATACTATACTAATATCTTAGATATATACTACCTTCTCCTTAAAATTACCCTTATCTAGCTAACCTTTTACTAGATCTATAGTAGCTAATTAGCCTTCTACCTAGGCTACTCTTACCTCTATAGGTTCTAAGACTAGCGCTATACTATAACTTCTTTAATATATTAGTATCTCTTCTTCTACTACTCTAGTAGCTACTATTTTCTTCTAAAGCTCTAGTAAAAGTGCTTTATTTAATATAGGTTTACCCTTATAATTAGACCTTCTTAATAGTATATTTATAAGGTTACTCTTCCTTAGTCTATATTTAATTATAAAGTAAAAAGGGCAGAGAAATATATACTAATATGCTTATCTTCTATTTAACTTTTACTACCTTATAAAGGTTTATAGGTTATAGTAGTCTAAAAGGACCTTTACTAGTATCTTTATGCCTTTAATATAGTGTTATTAGTATTTAAATAACTTTACTATAGTAAGTAACTCTTAATTAGCTATACTATAGTTATATTTAGTATTTATAAACTTCCTTAACTAAAAGGCTACTAGATATTAATAACCCTTATTATCTTACTAAGATAGGATTCTTACTATTATAAAGATAGAGGTATTTATCTTAATATACACTAGTTAACTTAGGTTATAATATTAAAGAAGAGGTGCTTACTAAAAGGTATCTTTTAGCTAGCTAAATACTAGCTACTCCTTTACTCTAAATATAAACCTCCTAGTCTAAATACTATTTTAACTACCTTTTATTAATATATAAAGGGGTACTACTATTCTAGAGTATTTATAGATAAACTATTAGTAAAAGTTATAGAATCTAAGGAAAGACTATATATCTTTAAAGCTTATAGGCTCTTTCTATTCCTAGATTATATTAACTCTATATATATCTATTAATATCCTATTAACTAATAGAATAAACCCTAGGAATTTTACTAACTCCTAGTAAAAAAAATACTTAGAAGGTTTTATATATAGCTTTACTAACCTTATATACTTTAAAACATCCTTAATATATATAGTATATTCCTTCTATATTTTAGAGAAAATAAGGATATTATCTAGATATACTATATAAATAGTATTAACTAGCTTATAAAGTGCTTTATAAATATAGCTTTAGAAGGTAACTAGGGTATTAGTTAACCTAAAGGGTATTATAAGGTATTTATAGTGTCTATAGTGTATATAAAAGGCTATTTTCTATTTATTACTCTCCTTAATATAGATTTAGTAGTATATATCCTTAATATTAATTTTTAAGAAGAAATAAGCCCCTTAGTATTAGTTAAGAATCTCTAAAATTAGGGGGAAAGTATAGTAATTCTTCTATATTACCTTATTAAGTCCTTAGTAATCTATATATAACTAGAGTGTCCTATCCTTCTTTAGTATAAATAGGATAGGTATACCTATAAGGCTCTTAGAGGGTCTTATCTAGCCTTTCTTTAGTTTATTATTAATATATTCCTAGAGCTTTTTTAGTTTACTCTAGGAAAAAGAGTAGATTAGTCTATATAAGGATATAGCCCTAGGTATAAGGTTAATTATATAGTTAGTTATCTTCCTTAATAGTAAGCTCCTTACCTTATCTAATATAAATATATCTTAGAACTTATATAGTTCCTTTAGGATATTCTTAATAGTTCTATATACTTTTACCTCCTTCTTATCTTTAAAAGGGATAAACTTATCTTTTATAACCCCTATAATAGTATATATAATAATCTTATTATATATTACCTTTATAAACTTATAAGGGATTAGTAGTAAAAAAACTACTTTTCTTTTCTTAAACTACTATTCCTATAAATATAAATAAAGGTATATATATTTTTCTATAAGTATATATATTCTAATTAATATAGGGCTTCCTTTAACTCTTAGGTCCTTATTAATAGCTATATATAGTAGCTTAAGGTTTTTCTCTTTACCCCTTAAGTCTTTAATTATAATAAGTACCTTATAAACACTATATTAAGGGACTATAAGGGCCCTTACTACCTTAAGGGTAAGTGCTATAGCCTTAGCCTTATTAAGCTTATATACTTATATAAACTAGGCACTAATAATATTAATCTTAGTGTAACTATCTAGATTAGCTACTATTTTAATATCTTTATACCTATAAATAGTAACTAGTATATAAAATTAATATCTTACTAGTACCTAGGTATTTAAGGTAAAGGTAAGGGTATTTACTTTTACCTTAGGAAGTTTCCCTAGCCTTCTTACTAGTCTTTCTTTAGCTTATTATAATTATAGGAAAGGTATTCTATATTACTATAGTTATAATACTACCTCTTATCCTAGGTTTTATTATTATTTAGGTAGGTAGCTAGGGTCTTTTCTTTATCCTTATTCTTCTAATCCTTATAAGGCCTATAGCCTTATAAGGAATTATATCTAGGATATTAGGGAGCTTTATATAGGCCTTTATCTCCTAAGTTACTTAGCTTTTACTTATTCCTTAATATTACCTCCTAGAATTACTAGGTAAGTTATATAACCTTTTCTTAGGTTATTCTAGTAATAAATAAATATAGGTTAATATAGTCCTATAGGTTAGGGAGTAATTTTATAAAGAATATAAGGGCTTAGGTCTTTTCTAGGGCTTTTTTAAGGTATTTCTCTAGTAAATCTAGGAAGATACTAAATTTAATAGGGCTTTAACCCTCTTATTACTTTGCATTCTCTAGCTACATAGCTATTTATATATTATGGTTTGTAAAGTCCTTAAGTAATATAAGGGTCTAGGCCTAGAACTTATCCTAGTTATCTTTAGGGTAATCCTAGCTATTAGCTAGTTATTCCTTAATATATTAGTCCTATCTTACCTAATAGTTTATATATATATAGTTAAGTATAAAGAGAATCTTTTAGTTATTATATTAGTACTTCTTCTTTACCCCCCTAAAGGTATAGTTTAGGTTATTTAACTATATCTTATACTTCTATAGATTTATAGGGTATTAAAGGTTAGTAATATTCTAGACTTTAACCTCTTAGCTACTAAGACTTAAGGATATACTAGCCTTTTAGCCCCTTTTTACCTATTTCTCTTCTCTATTAAGTTATAATAGGTTAATAAGTTTCTATTCCTATTCTTATAGTTTCTTAAGTTACTTAAGCTAGGTAATTTACTCTTTAATTACTACCTTTTCTTCTTTAGTAATAAAGGGTTTAGTCTTAGTTAAGGTTCTTATAAAGTATAGTATACCCTTACCTATAGTATTACCCTTATTTATCTAGTCCTAGTTAATATATAGTATTACTTTAGTAAATTATATAGTTCTCCCTCTTATATTACTCTTAGGTAGCTAGTAAGAGAAGCTTTAGAATTATAAGAATAAGAGATAGCTAGGTAAGAGGTATAGGGTACTTATATATTAACTAAAGCTTACTAGGTCTAAGTGTATTATATATATAAGTTACTAGCTTATAGCTAGCGGCTTGCTAGTGTTACGTGGACCTAGCCCTAGGATGTGGTGTGCCTATTAGGTGGTGTGCTAGTGCGCTAGTGTTGTGAGTGGGCCTCACATATTTACTATAGTCTACCGCTCTTACCCTATTTACTTACTTTATATTATATTATATTATATTAGGTTTAGATATTTATTATTATATTCTATAGTATTTATAGTTATTCTATAGTATCTATAGTATTTAGTTTTATAGTAGCAAGTATAACACTATAAAGGTAGTTCTTTTTTCTTTTAAATTAGGTAAGGAAGTAGCCTATAATAACTATTAATCTATAAGAGCAGTTTACTATATAGGGCTAGTCTATGTAGTATTTAATATAATTAATAGTGCTAGCCTTACTACTAACTATACTAAATATAATGTTCTAAGTAAATATTAGGTTATAAGGAGTATTATAATTATAGACTATATACCTACCTTTAGGTCTATATACTAAGATAGGAGTAAGGCATAAGAATACTATATAAATCCACCTACTATTTAATATTATAAAGTTAATGCAACCACGCACGTAAATACGTAGGCACGCATGTATACTATATAATCCTATTAATTTATAAAGTAAGGTAATAAGCGTAGGATTTGCTAATATAATGATTTATTTACGCGTTTTTCTAGTAGGTTTATAATATAATTTATAGTATTATATGTAATAGTCCTACTTTCCCCTATTTAAGCACTCCTTCCTTACTATTACCTCTTATCTCTTACTTTTTTCTCTTATACTAACCTAAATTTCCTTCTTAACTTTTCTTTACTTTTCCTTTTCTAACTATATCCCTATCTATTATAATAAAGCTATACCTATTATTATCTAATTATTATCTAGCTTTCTCTAAGCTATATATAACATAGTAAATTATCCTAATAAGATAGCTTCTCTTACTCCTCCTATACTACTAACTAATTCTCCTTATAATCTAGGCTATAAGAATCTAGCTAATATTATAGATATCCCTAATAATACCTCTAAAATACGTATATATTAGCATTATAAATAGGATAAACCTATTAATAAATTTATTAGCTTAAAGAATAGGGATAAGTTAATATAAAAATGCCTAGCGTACTATAACTAATAGAATACGCTAGTATATGCTACTACTTAGCACCCTAATATTAACCTAATACTAATATTATATTACTATAGTCTTAAGCTCTTATATAATTCTTATATTCTATAATAGCTATAGTATATAGTAGTAATAAGCACCTAATTACTAAAGTGTAATCCCCTAAGTAGTAATAAACTTAGTAACTTCCTATACTATTACCCTAATAGTAATAAGCTATAAGCTTATAAGAGATTATAGCTAATTTCTTAAGATAAATAATATATAGATTAATAAGGTTTCTTTACTATAAATAGGCTTCTTAAGATACACTAGATAAAGCTAAGGTATATTCTCTATAGGTATAGTAACTTACTCTTAATACTATATATTTATACTAAACTAGAGTAAGCTATAATCTAATAAGAGCATTAAGTTATATAATAAGCTAGGGAAGAACCTAACCCTACCCCTTTATTAGCTACTATTTTACACTAGGTAGCCTCTCTATATTAGCTAGGAGTTTAAGAACTCTTTAATAGCTAAATTAATATAGTAAGTAACCTAGATAATAATAATAATCCTATCCTAGGCATAGAATAGAAACAATGCCTATTATATTATTATATATTTACTTACTAGAGCTTTATTACTCCTAATAGAGTAAAACACAAATAGTATAAATAGTATAATTATAATATAATAGATAATTTTATACCTTCTTAGTCCTTAGCAAGGGATTCTAATCTAAATATATTACTTTCTTAGCGTTTATTAGTGTAACTACGTCTACCTTTAAACCTTAGTAGGTCTGCTTCTTAGGATCTGCCTATCTTACCTAATCTAGTCTTTTAGGGAGATCTAGACTAGTTATACCTAACTAAGCGTAACTATAGCTTAATTAGCTACTAGGTAGTAAGCCTAGTATTAAATACTATAGAGTATTACACTTATTATAAGGTAAGATAGTTTAGTCTTAAGATTAGGAATAAAATCTACCACTCTTATAACTATTATAATATAGTTCCCTAGGGCTATATATCCTATAATTAACACTACACTAGTTAGCCCTTTTTTTAGTCTAAAGAAAATAAGCTTAATCCTAGGTTAGTTCTAGGCTATTTACCTAAGCTTATATAGACTAAAGAGATACTTATTACTAAGGTTTATATTTATATTATAGTTATAACCTATTATAGTTAGTAGTATAAATATAAGGGCTATATAGTTAACTTTATAAAGAATATTAGTTAAGTCTATAACTAGCTACTACTTTTACCTAGGGATCTTAATATTATTATCCTTTAACCTATAAATTAGATAAATTAGCTATATATAATATATTAGTTCTATAACTAATTTAGAGTGTAGTAGCCTATTATCTAGGCCTAGATTATATATCTCTATTTAAATTATCCTAGGTATTACTATATTAATATAAATAAGAATAATCTACTCTAGCTACCTAGTAATAAAGATATTATAGACTAGCTTATAGTAAAGGTAACTAATACTATTAATATTAAAGAGACTTACCTTAATAAAGATAATAACTAGATTAATATATACTTTAATAGAGCTATAGTTCCTAATTTTATTACTTAGTAATAGAAGCTTATATAACTCTATTATTAGCTTTAAGGTTCTAATAGGCCTTAGGTACTACTAGAGTAAATTCCTCTCTAGTAAGTTAAACCTTAGATATACCTTAATATACCTAATATTTATAGTATACCTTTAAATAAGTTTAATTAGTCTTAGCTATTACTCTTAGAAGTATTTTTAAGTCTTTTTCTAAATAGAGAAGCTAAGTTTATTAAGCCTTATAAATACACTATAAGCTACTCTAACTATATTAATTACCTAATAAAGTATAATAATAGCTACTTTACTTAGTATTCTTAATTTTACTATATTATATTTAATATGCTTATATATTAGTAAGTAAATAAGTAAAGCACTTACTTTATTAAGAGAGAATATTACTATTAGGCTATTAATATTAACTAGCTTTAACTAGCTTTTAACTTAAATACTACTAAAGCTAAGGTATTACTTAGCTTTATAGTAAGATTCTTAGGGAGCCTATAAGGCATATAAGTATACTAAGGAGGCTATAAGAACTAGCTTAAGGTATATATTTATACTCTTAGCTACCTAGGTATATTTATTACCTTTTTAGCTACTAATTTACACTAGTAAGACCTTTAGAGGTTTATACTAAATTATAATAAATAGTAGTTAGGGAATAACTAAGTTAAGGCTAGGATTATAAATAAGAACCTTTATAAGAACCTATATATCTTAGTATAGTACTTTAAGATATACTTCTAGCTATTCTTTAAGTAAGTTCTTTAGCCTAAATTTAGTATTAAGGAATATTAATACTAATATAAGTAGTAGTCCTAAGGTAGCCCTTATGCTTATTACCTCTTTTAGATTAAAGATACCCTAGATACTAGCCTTATAACTATAGAACTATAGAAAGTCTTTACTAAGTACTAGGGGTAGTATATTACTACTTATAATACTTACCCTAAGTTAGTAAATTAGTAGTATTAGGGTAATAACCTATTAATCTTACCTATTATAAATCCTAAGTTTAGTAATTTAGTTAATATAATTAATTATATTTAATACTATAAGTATATAGAAGCATACTATTAGTATTATAAGTAACTACCTAATAGGAGATTAATAAAGGAAACGCATTACTAATTTTACTTTCTATAAGTATATTATAAAAAGCTAATTATTATAAGGAACTTTAACCTATAGTATCTTATATTTAATAGGGCTTAGAATAATACCTTTCTAAATAACTTTAGCCTTATAGTTATAGCCTTATAGCTTACTAATATTAACTTTATGCCCTATATAGGTATATATACTATTATCTCCTATATATTAAAGTATTATAGTAAGGCTAAATAGTAGTTAAAGACCTTCTAGGATATAGCTAAGGAGATTTTACCTAGGGTTAATATAAGTTATAGGCTTATTAGATTTATTACTAAGTTTATAAATAAACTTATTACTAAAAAAGATTAGTCTATATAAGAGGTTCTCTATTTATTACTTAACCTTAACCTTTAAGAAGGATTATATATTATTTATAGTATTAATTACTACTTACCTAACTAGTATTAGTAAGTAAATTATTTACTTACTAAGGGTAAAGATTAGGTTTAATAGACTTTAAATTCTTACTAGAAGTATCTAAATTATCCTATAAGCCTATAGAATCTTTATTATTTTTAGTTTCTAATCTATATTAACTTCTCTAAGAAGCCTAAGCATTAGTAAGAGTTCCCTAATATACCTAACTAGGTCCTAAATTACTTCCTATAGTATAAGGTAAATCCTAATAATAAAAGCTTTAAGGACTTTTATAAAGTAAAGCTTATACTAAGCTATCTCTATACTAACTATAACTAGCTTAAAATAGTAAAGGAGGAGAGTTTTACTATATTTTATAAGGTATTTATATATTATTAAAGAGTTTATACTAGTGCTTACTATTATAATTACTATAAGAAGCTATCTCCTATAGTAAAAGATAAGTTTAAGGAAAACCCTTAGTAAGAAAATAAGGTCTAGCTAGAGGCTTAGTAGGAAATAGCTTACTAAATTCTATATATTAAACTTAATACTAATAAGGTTAAATTACTTAGGAACTATAATTATAATTTAGCCTATAATTAGTAAAATTATATTAAAACCTATCCTAATTTTCTTATATAGAAAAGAGAGTATTAGAATAGCTTTAAGAAGTCTTTTACTACTACTATTACTTCTTAGGACCCCCTAAGTAACTAAAATATTATAAGTCTTAATCTAGAGTAATACCTTATCTTTAATATATATATTTACTACCTTAAGAATACTCTTAATCTAAATAAGTAAATATCTAAATTACTTTTTCTCTAAGTTAATAACTAGGGAGGTATAGGGAAATTATTTATTATTTATACTATTTCTATAGCACTAGAACACTATGCCCTAGGATATATTATATAAGCTACCCTTACTAGAATTACTGCTAATAGTATTAATAGAATAATATTATATTTACTACTATATTTTCTAGTCTTAAGGTAAATTATAACCTTACCTAAGCTTTTAACTAATAAGCTTTCTAACTTATAAAGCACCCTATAAAGGGTTAAATATATTATTATTAATAAGAAGTTTATAATTAGGCTAAAGATACTTTACTCTATTAACTAATAACTTTATTAGATCTTTTCTAATTTAAAGGACTACTTTAGTAGCTATAGTATAATTCTCTTTAGTAACTTCTACTAGCTTCCACTAGTTTTTAAGAAGCCTCTCTATAGTAATAAGAGACTTATAAATAATATAGATCTAGCTAGGTATAATACCTATTAGGCCTTTAATAAGACTATTATACTTTAGTAAGTTATTTGCTAATAAGGTAATATATAGGCACTATTCTATAAAGCTCTCTAGGGCCTTTATTTAGCTTAGCTATTTATTAACTATTAGAAACTTCTTTATTTATAAATTTAATTATAGCTCTTACCTCTAGAGGTTAATTCCTTTATAAATATAGTCTATATTTACTATATAAGATAGTAAGTCTAAGAATATAACTATAACTATATAAAAAGGCTTATATTACTAATTATTTAGGTCTATATAATATATATTAGCAAATTTAGGTATAATACTAATTCTTAAATAGTAGGAAACCTTTACTAGACTTTACTAGTTTATATTAGAGTAAGGGTTATACTAATAGAGAATATTTAGATACCTATAAGCCTTATTAATAGTGCTATAGGGATTATAGAAGATATTTACTAGGATTAAGATATTACTAATCCTTACTAATAGGCTCCTAATATTATATTTATATAAATAGATAAGTATATAAAACTACCTTACTTTATAAAGCCTAATAAGGCTACTATTATTCCTATTTTCTAAGTATACTATAAGTTTATTAAGGGTAGTAACCTATATAGCTAGCGTTAATTCCTATTTATAATTATATATAGCATTACTATATATAAGTTATAGGGTATTACTTTTAATAAGGTAGTAGCTAATATCTTTATAAAGGAGTTTATAATAGGCCTTATATATATTACTATCTTAAGAGTAAAGATAC
>JFGX01000167.1:0-56061 GCA_000729855.1 Epichloe aotearoae | reverse complement strand
CCTATTAAAAATAGGCTTTATCTAAGGAAAGAAAGACTTATATATCTTTATAAAGAATAGATTTATTCTATTTTTCTATATAGATAATATTATAGTAATATATCCTAATAGAGTTAAAGTAGAATTTAAAGAGCTATATAAGTAGTTAATAAATAGTCTAAATATTAAAGACTAAGGTAATTTAAAGTGGTTTCTAGGTATTAAAATTATTAGGAATTATAATACTAAAGAGATATAGTTATTATAG
Source organism: Epichloe aotearoae (assembly GCA_000729855.1). NCBI lineage: Eukaryota > Fungi > Ascomycota > Sordariomycetes > Hypocreales > Clavicipitaceae > Epichloe > Epichloe aotearoae. The sequence continues at coordinate 55,814 of JFGX01000167.1, read as the reverse complement.
GAATTATATATTTAAAAGATTATATAGAAATTTATTCCTAATATTATTAATAATAATTTAAAGAGCTTAATTATAGTACCTTTTCTAATAGCTATAATCTATCTAAATAATTAAGAAGCTACTAATAAAGAAATTAATTACTATAGAGTAGTTATTAGCTCTTTAGTATATCTATATATTATTAGAAGACTAGATATAGCCTTTATAGTATTAAAACTAGTATTCTTTATAATAAATCTATCTATAAAGCATACTAAGCTAGTAAAGGGAGCTATTTTATATACTTAGAATATAAAGAAGCTATACCTATAATACTTAGGCGTAGATAGCTTTAATATATTATTCTCTAGTACTAATACTTCCCTTAGTAATAATCCTAATACTTAGAAGTTAATATAAGGCTATATCTTTATAATATATAGTGCTATAATTAATTAGAAGTTAGGAAGGTAATATTATATAATAACCTTAAGTATAGAAGTAAAGCTCTTTACCCTAAATTATAGTATAAAAGAGTATATATCTCTAGGGAGGCTACTTTATAATATTAAGGTTTATATACTACCTCTATTAATTCTCTAGTATAATAATAAGTAAATAATCTATATTATAGAGTATATAGAAGGAAGGCTTTAGACTAGCCTTAAGTATCTTAATATAAATTAAATATAGATTTAAGAGTAGTATACCTTAGGTAATATTAAGGTTAATTAGATAAAGACCTTAGAGATACTTATAAATAGCTTTATAAAGCCTTTATTAGGTTAAATATATAGAGATTTCTATTACTAGATTAGCTTATAGGAGATTCCTATATAATTATAATACTAGGAATTTATTATAATCTCTTCTTATACTTATAAACTCTAGCTTTAATAGATATCTTAGCTAGGGGGGGTATATTAGGGAGAGCTCCTTAACGCATTAGATATATAGATATAGCTTGCGTATTAACTAGGATAAAACCCTCTATAAGACAAAGGTAGATATAATATATTAGAAGTACCTCCGTAGACTAGTTATTACTGTAGCGCACTATGTACCTTTTAGGTATAAAAGTCAGCTGCTGTCTGCACCTCTGATTGACCGAATTGAACGCTTTTATCAACACCTACAGACACCCCTACCTGACAATACTGCCCCAGCAATCCAAGGTCAGGGGCGCAGATGAGGCAGCCGCAAGGTAACCGACCACTGGCCCACCGCCTGCCGCCTTTAGCTCTACAGGGGTTTTGCGGGTTTGCAGTAAGCGTTGGGAATTCTGCCATCTCAACACCGAACAGATAGATGCAGGACGAAGCTCAAACCAGCGATTGAGTACAACACGTTATTGTCCCCTGTAACATGCTCTTGCGCATATTTGAAAGCTATCTCATTGGCCCGAATGCTGTCCTTTATTGATTGTCGCTGCTAGAGTACAGCCAGCGGCTCCCATGTGTGCGCCTTCACCAAGTCCTCGTCCTGAGCACAGTATGCTTAAATTATCCTTGTGTCGAAGAGTGCACCATTCTCGGTGCTTTCTATATCAATCTTTCAACGCTGGTGCATCATCATTGAAGCCTATACTGGAAAATCGAGCTTTACATGGCAAAGCGACAGGCCAGCAAGATGCTCGAGTTAAGAACATTCGCAATATCGGCATCATAGCCCATGTCGACGCTGTACGTAACCTTGGCTCTGCATATACGATGCTATAATCAATACTGACGACATCTCAAAAGGGCAAAACTACCACGACAGAGCGCATGCTGTACTACAGCGGTGTTACGCAGAGAGTTGGGGGTGAGTGTGCCAGACCAGATGACCCGTGGCATCGTTCTCCGCGGCGCATGGTTTAATCCATAGCTGACACTACGGTAATAGATGTTGATGCCGGGAATACCGTCACTGATTTCTTGGAGCTCGAAAGGGAGCGTGGAATCACGATCCAGTCAGCGGCCATTACTTTTAATTGGCCGAGAGCTCAGACTTGCCTGCCGGGTACTCATCCCAAAACTGTGAATTTGATTGACACCCCAGGTCACCAAGACTTCAGGTTTGAAGTTGATCGCTGCCTCCCTATTCTCGACGGAGCTGTCTGTATCATCGATTCTGTGAAAGGTGTCGAGGCACACACAGAACGTGTATGGGCATCCGCGCAGGAATTCAAAATTCCTCGTATTGTCTACTGCAACAAGTTGGATCGCGAAGGAGCATCCTTTAAAAAATCCGTCTTGGAAATCGGCACGAGACTGAAGGGTTGGCCGCTAGTTTGCCAGATTCCGTGGTGGGAAAAGGATACTTTCGTCGGTGTGATAGACATCATTGACGGTGTGGCATTTCGATGGAAGTCAGAAAGAGAAAAGATTCGATATGGCTCAGATGAGTTGAAGCGGAAACTTTCAGGGTCAAACCCGGAACTACTAGCCGAAATACAGCTGGCTAGACAGCGTCTGATAGAGGGCCTAGCCGACTTCGACGAGTCCATCATGGACGAATTCCTAGCAGAAAACTCCGAAATACCCAGCGCTATGATCAAAGCAGCTATCAGGCGTACGATTCTCAGCGGAGACGGCCATGTGATTCCGGTCTTTGCAGGCTCAAGCTTCCGTCACATCGGAGTCGAGCCATTGATGGATGCCATTACTGATTATCTACCAGATCCTGCAGAAAGACCAGATGTCGAGGTGCGAATCGGTGCCTCGAAACAGCTCCTCCACGACGTTTTGAACAATAGGGGGAACAAAGGTGGATCAAATGTTGCGTCCGTTGCTTCGGTTTTCAAGGTATTTAACCATCCAAAAGAGGGTGTCATCAGCTTCGTTCGAGTCTACTATGGAACCCTGACTCGCAATGCGTCGAGTTTCAATACGAATGTGAACGCTCAAGAGCGTCCGATGGGAATCCTCCAAATATCTGCGTCCAAGACGCAGGATGTACAGGAGCTTTCTGCAGGACAGATTGGTGCCCTCCGGGGACTAAAGAAGGCTCGAAGTGGGGATACTTTGATAACAACTTTGAACGGGAAACCAGTCGCGGAGCATCTTCGCCATGTGCAGATTCGGCCGCCTGAGATTCCACCTCCAGTGGCTTTTCTGCAAGTCGAACCGTACGGAAACGTCGCCGCTCAAGAGTTGCAAGCTGCGCTAGAAAACGCTTCGAGAGAAGATCCGAGTCTGAGGTGGAGCCGGAGTTCCAAGACGGATCAGTTCACCATCCAGGGCATGGGAAAGCTTCACTTGGATGTGTCTCTGCATAACATGAGACAGAAGCACAAGATTGATGCCGAATTTGGTCAAATCGAGGTTGACTACAAGGAGTGCGTGACACAGCCCACCCGGCCACAGCACACTGTATTTGACAGGCCCATTGCAAGCAAAGCTGGCAAAGCTACATGCACGGCGATCTTGGAGCTTGTCGACTCCGATAACCGCGACGGGCTGTTGGAATGTGGTGTTGAGATGGACGGAAACATTTACGAGGTTGAGATCCCAGAGTCTACACAGTCAAGCGATGCAACTTTTGACATTGAAGAAGCCCGACATCAACTTCTCAACGGAGCGATCGCGGGATTGGCGAGGGGACCACGAAGAGCTTCGCCAGTTCATAGCTGCCACGTCAAAATCACATTGGATACTTCTGAAGGAGCTCTGGAAAGTCCCACAGGTGGGCACTTTAGCAGTGTCGCTAGAACTGCCGTGCAGAATGCACTTCGCGATGCCTTCGATAGGCAGCAAGTTGGGATCCTGGAGCCTATCATGCTTACACACATTACGTGTCCCGAGGCCACAGCCGGTACGGTACAGCATGATATCACAGCCGGGGCTGGTGGGCAAGTGCTTGAGGTCAAAGACAGGTCTGCCGAGTCCTCGAGCGATGAGCTGATAGACGCCTCGAAGATATATGCCCCCCCCGACCCATACGACTCTGTGACATCACTGCGTGGGAAAAGGTCGACAGACAGGATGGTGGAGATTGTGGCCAAGGTTCCGTATAAGGAAATGCTGGATTACGATGACCACTTGCGCAGCAAAACGGCAGGTCGTCACTCTATGACCATGTCTTTTGATTCGTTTGCAAGAGTCGTTGGCCATAGAGAAAAGGGGTTGTAGGTAAGTAGTAGTGATACAAGCTACCCTGCTGTACATATTTTCTACTCTTTTGCAAGTTGGCAGCCATACGTCCGCATCTTGATGATATTGTTGGCACGAGTGCAATAAGTATATCGTTACGAGCGAATCCAAGTGTCGTCGGGTGTCGTCGGGTGTGCCAACCGTGAGTAGCAGTGATTCGATTGAACCCCAGATGCGGACTCAAGTTTCATCTGGACTGGTATGAGTTGCATATCGATTCACCAACAACTCGTGCGAAAAAACATTTGGCATTTTCCATGCAAATACGCGGCTACATCACAGCCATGTCTATGCCGTCGCCGATGTTCGATGTACATACAGTGCCTCAAGAGGATCGATCGCGATACGTTCACATCAGAATTCGTCTTTATTCGCGGCAAGCCAGATCGAAAAGAAACGCACAGTCAGTCGATGACGGATTTCTCTCGGCCAACAATGCGATGCACAGCTTCCGGGAATGTCCCTGCAGTATTTGAAAGGAACAAAGCATTTGCGTCATTGGGAAACATTACTGCGTGGAATGAGTCGCGAACCATTTTTTGTTGAGGGGGGGAGGTTCATTCCCGCTTGATTTCTCCGAGGCGTGGCTTGTTCCTGCATTAGGGTCGCGTTGCCGTTGCTGTGTGCATGGTGTGCACAACACGACGACACGTGCGACTCTGACTCTTGTTTCTTTTTACTTTATTTCGAGTAGCTACGTACATAGAGTGCCGATTTGATCCAGGCACCATTGCTGACCAAAAATGGGCGATTAATGATCCCTGCACGAAGCACCGCCCCAGGGTAGGTAAGCAATGGCAAGTCACAAAACATTGTTCAAGCAATAGAATGCGACCGCTTGATCGTCCGCGACATCTGCGATGGCCCAAATCAAAAGATGATCCTCCCAATCGCTCCATCTCTGCTTGCACTCATTTCTTGGAGTCCACCAAGGGGCGGCGATGCAGGGAGGTTTGCGAAAAAGAGACGGGTGAAAAAAGGCACGTATTACCATGAATTGACTCGGCGAGGGGCTGTCAATCCAAGGACGAAATAGAAGCCTCGATCGAGCAAGAATCGGAGAATATACTCCAGTCGTCCTGTGCGGTTGTGGAGGAAAGTCTCCGCTGAGCAACAGGCAGAAGAAGGCCGATCCAATCTAATCCATCACCGTGAAAGTGCGCATTTGTTGGCTGATTTTTTTAGGTGGTGATTGAGATGTCTCGGGTATCTCAGCGATCAAAACAAATGGGCCAAGAATGCTCGCCGTTGCGTGGTCATTTCATTCCTCAAGGGAGCAAGAGTCGGTCGGATCTTGGCACAATGCTGGCACTCGCAGTGGTGAGAACAGAGCTCAAGGAGAGCCACAGAACAAACATTTGTCAAAGGGAGCTGCCGAGTATAGGTCTGTTCGCATGGAAACTCTGGTGCGCAAGAAGAAACTCTTTCTCTCCTGCAGGCTGCGGGTGCTTCAACCCACCATGTCTAATTGCGTTATAAATAAAAGTAACCAGTCATAAAGTTGAATTATAGTGTTGTGGACAAGACGACTTTGTGGCTTGTTCTTCATTTCCATTTGGCTTGGAAACGCGACGTGATTGGATAGCGGGCATGTTGGGACCTGCATTGGACTGCTGCGTCGAGCCGGTGAGGCGCAAGGCGCCGAGTTCAGAGGCCCCAGAGGGACCAGAGAGGGCAGGTGCCAGGGGAACACGCAATTTCATCGTGACATTTGATGACTGCTGAGAGCGTGAGATTGGTCGACACCTCCCTCTCCCCACACATAGTCCAGGGGAGGCAGGAGATACCCATTTCCTATTCGCCCACCTGCCCACCTGCCCAGCCTTTCCGCCTTTCCCCCTGTTTCCAGTAGCTAATAAGCTACGTACAAGTCATCAGAGGAACATTGAATCGACAAGGGGCCCCTTCCCTTTGTTCACAGACCCGTCCGGCATCAAGACGGAGAATTTGTCTCCCTTCTCTCTTTTCTCTTCCTCTTATTCCCTCTCTTCCCCATCCCACATGGATCGCACACCAACTTGATGCTCGGTCGCTGATCTTCCTTCCCTGGTGCCAACTCGTATTACATTCCTTTCAAATCTTGTCATTTCTCGCCCGATATCGACTGTCCGACGACAAAGCCGCTCCTTTATGCTCATAATAGCCGCGCTCATTCGTTCCACTTGAACATCGCAATCAGTATCATTCGAAACCATCACAGACCCAGCAGACGCACGCTCATCTTTTCGAAACTCGCGCTCATTCTTCTGTCGCCATCTGTCGCCACGTATCGCACTTCTCGAATTTCCCACCGTTCGGGGACTCGCGACGGAACCTGGCGCGGCATACATTCAAGTGATTAGACTTGTAAACAGCCGACGAACTCGTTCCGATCCGACTGTGCGCCCAACCCACCAACCAATCTCTACTTCGCCATGAAAGTGTCAATCTTTCAGACTGTGCTCGGCGCAGCGGCAGTTCTCTTGACTGGCAGTGACGCCAGTGCCTCTCACGAACGAATACACCACGTTCACAAAAGACTGAGCCGCCCTCATGGTCATGTACACTCCCGTGCCGAGACCAACGTCGTGGTCAAGCGCGGGACTTGTAGCTTCCCTACCAATGACCCTGACCTCGTTGCTGTTACGCCCGGGTCCAAGAATGCCGGTTGGGCCATGAGCCCCGATCAGGAGTGCAAGCCAGGCAAATACTGCCCATTTGCTTGCAAGCCTGGTATGGTGATGGCTCAGTGGGATCCCGATTCCGCGTATACCTATCCTGCCTCTATGAACGGCGGGTTATACTGCGACAAAGACGGCAATGTAAAGAAGCCTTTCCCCAAGAAGCCCAACTGTGTCCGGGGAACAGGCTCCGTCAAGGCTGTCAACAAGTGCAAGAGTCAGATGTCTTGGTGCCAGACTGTTTTGCCTGGTAATGAGGCCATGTTGATTCCCACTCTTGTGTCTTCGGAAGCTACTACTATTGCTGTTCCTGATTCTTCCTACTGGCAAAGTACCGCCGCACAGTAAGTCATGGCCCTAAGGCTCTCAACGCCGATTGGTCTCAGAAATTTGCAAAACATGAAGCTGATTCGAGTACAGCTTCTACATCAACCCTCCCGGTACCGGTGAGGAAGGCTGTGTCTGGGGAACATCGTCAAACCCGATTGGTAACTGGACTCCTTTCGTTGCTGGCGCTAACACTGATGGCAACGGTCAGACCTTTGTCAAGATCGGCTGGAACCCAATTTGGCAAGAGTCCAATCTGGCTGGTACCAAACCCGATTTCGGAATCAAGATTGAGTGCCCGGATGGTGGCTGCACTGGATTGCCTTGCCAGATCGATCCGTCGTCAAGCTCTACTGGCAGTGTTGTTAGCAAGCTGGCCGCCATTGGTGCGGGCAATGCTGCATTCTGTGTGGTGACGGTTTCCAAGGGCTCTACTGCTCATGTTGTCGCCTTTGATGGATCTGGTGGCCACTCTGATCCTAAGCCTGATCCTAAGCCTGAGCCCAAGAAGAGCTCCTCTGCTCCTCCTCCTCCTCCGCCACCACCACCACCACCATCCACCACAACGTCGACTCCGTCGTCCACTTCGACAAGCTTAGTCATTACAACTTCTTCTTCTTCTTCTTCTTCTGCTTCATCATCATCATCATCATCATCTTCTTCATCATCATCTTCATCATCCTCATCATCATCATCTTCATCTACATCATCTTCCTCCAAGCCCTCGTCAACCTCTGTTCGTTTGACCACATCGTCGGCTACTCCAACTCTACTTGCAGGCATCTTCCGCGAGAACGGCACGTCTTATCATGCTGCTTCCACCACAGCCCCACCGTCATTCCCGGAGCCCGCGGCTATGACCATGGCTCCAAGTGCCCCCAAGACGATTGACAAAGAGGGGGAAGCGGGCAGACAGCAAGGCAGTGCGGCGGCAGGCCTTCTCGTGGCCTTTGTTGCCGCCGTCTATTTGTTCTAGGCCTGTTGATGAGCTTCCTCGCTTTGCAAACTGCTCAACACCTGATGTCAACTACCGGCTGTGCTTTCTTCTTCGTTGTCGATTCTTGATTGTCACTCTGAGACGCTCACCCATGGTCATTCTCTACCCCTGGGTCTGATGGGATTCTGGCTGCCTCTTTTCTTGCGGCTGATACCTTTGCTTCTTCTTCCGCCCACAGAAATACATACTTGTATACCCTTTCCGAACTGACTACATGTAGTTCAGTTGGATTTTTCTTTCTCTTCTTATGACTATCAACCGAATCCTATCGGCGATAGCGTTTATTGTCTTTTGACACCCACTTCATGGCTGACGCCATGATACCAACTCGTTTTACTTGACGGTCTTCCATAACCTTGTTCTTTTCGTTTCCTTTCCACATGGAAGAACCGGGCTTTTTGAGTTGTTACTATTTTGCTCTTCATCGATACCCTCTTCTTAACAGAAGAAGTTTTAATTTCGTTTCGACCACCCGATTTGGGTACATTTGATCGGACAGGCTTCTAAAAGCGCTGTGTGGGGACATATGATTGATGTATTTACAGCTTGACAAGACCAGAATTAAAACCATGATTTGTGAATCTGCTGGACCAAGGGGGCTCATTGGTTCAGCCTGGTTTTGATTCCATCTTTTGTTCTACTTGCACGTTCTTCTTTCTCTTGATGATGGGGGGATTTCATGCTCACGACCATGCATTCTGTGGCGCCATGGGGTAGTTGATAGGAGAAGGTAGCATTGAATTTTTGAATATGCAACCAGCAAAGTCGTTAGTTTTCATTGAATGTGTCTTCACAAAGCATTGTATTCATGCCAACTTAATGGGCGCAACATTGACTTGAATGGGTATCTGTCGGTAGCACAAGGAACTCCCATCTTTCATAGGGACGGAGACGGAGAACGCATAGTATGCTATTGCAATTACTAGTCTAGTTCTAGTCCATCTAGAAAAGGGAAGGCTAGCCAAAAAAGCAAGGGCGCCTAGTGCGCAATATATAGGAAAAAGGGGTTATGGGGTTGACCACGTACGTGACTTGGGGCCACGCCAGCCGTTGAGCCGCGCAGGGCAATTTGATACCAACAGTATCTTGATCCAAAATTGACATGTACAAGATTGTTTTTCCTAGCTGTGCCGTAGACCGCCCGGGGTTTCAAAGTAACGGCCCATACGTGAAACTAGTAGACAAAGATGTATCTATCCCTTGACCCACCCAGGCACCTCGTTGATGTCGAAATGCTCGTGATATCTTCTCTCGGAAATGGCCTGCCAAACGTTGGGCCAGCCTGCCACGACAGGGCCCTTGGCCTTGGCTCCAATGATGGCGAATCGGGCCTGGGCGTGCGCGACGAAGCCGTGCATGAGGCCCTGCTGGACCAGCGTCGCCACCATCATCTCGACGTCCTTGAGGGTGACTTGTGCGTTCCCCCACACCATGCCCTCGTTGGGACGCAGTTTCTTGGGTCCGCCCGGCGGGGGAGCCAGCGTCGTGTCGGGCGAGTCCCGGACATTGTTGGCGACGGCCTTGATGAGCAGCGGGTTCGCGTGCGAGGCGGACCGCGCGCTCCGGCTGTTGCTGTTGCTGTTGCTGTTGCTGTTGCTGGGATGGCATAGCAGCCAGCCTTCCAGCCTGCGCTGCAGATGGACGGCGACGGCGTGCAAGTGCGTCATGTCCAGCGTGGCTGCTTTCCTGGACGACGCGTCCGTGGGGGGCACATATGTCAGGATGAACGTCTTGCGAGCCAGCGATCTCCAGAGCATGGGACGCAATCTGTGCGTCAGCGCCAGCAGCACGCCCTTTTCGAACAGCCATGGCTCGTGCGTCCCCAGATGTGCCTGGAACTGGATGAAGTTTCCCGACCGCACCGCCTGGCAGAGCGGCGAGAAGACGGGCTGCAGGGGGCGGGCCTCGGCTCGCTGCAGGAGAAGCTGGGAGGGGAACCGGCCGAGGAGCATGTTGCAGGGGATGAGGTACGTGAGGATGTTGGTGCGGTGGGAGACGAGCTGCGGCGGCGTCTGCAAGTAGGCCTGCTCGAGGCACAGCGAGGCGCGGTGGTAGTGCTGGTTGGAGAAGTGGAAACGACCCAGGTAGTAGAGAAATGTGACGCGCTGGGAGGCCGGGTAAAGAGACAGAGGGAGGGAGAGGGTGGAAATGTTGACGAAGAGCATCTTGGCGAGGTTTGTTCTTCGACACTTGTGGTTTGAAGGTTTTGTGCGTCAGCTCCTTCTTCTCTCTTGGATTTAATCCCGTGGCGGCATGAAACCTACTGCGAATAAAAGCTTCAATACCAGATTGGCAAACATGTACACGCCGACCTTCTTGCCCTCTGGCACTTTGCCTGCAGACCGATCGGTCAGACACGTCGTAAAGATCTTTTGGATAATCTCGGCGGACGACTCTGCGACGGATTTGCCACCGCTGTCTTCGTCGACGGACCGGATCCGACGAGTCAAGTCTGGCCGCCGGTTGAGCTGGAGAGTGAAGCGGGCGAGAGTGACGGAGAAGGACATGCTTGGCTGGAGAAGCATGGCTCCGTACGTTGGGTGAGTGAAGGCGGTGCCGCATGAGCTTTGATTGATGACGTTAGTATTTTTTTTTTTTTTTTTTTCTCCCTCCCTACCCTTTTCCTCAGATATCGAAGAAAATTAGTTTCATGGGGGAGAAAGGAGGGAAACTCACTTGACCAACGTCGTGAGCAATTCGTGGGTCCTCAGCAAATCCTCATAGTTGATATCCCTCCACAAGGTCAAATAGTCCTTCATAAAGGACTGGAAGGACGGCCAAACGGTTGCCTGGCCGTCGGGCACGTCATCCTCGATAGGCAGGTACTGCTCAATGGCGGCCTCGACGCCCTCGGGCCCGGCGAACTTGGCGCGCAGCTCGGCGGCCATGTCGTAGTACTTTTGGTCGGAGCCTGGCTCGACTTGCAGCCAGGAGCGGAGCATGTCGCCCTGTTGGTTGCGGACATATTGGCGGATCTGGGTGAGGAATTGAGCGACGAGGGACATGCTGGGCCCTGGGTGGCTCGTCACCGCGATGTCGCCGTGGGCGCGGTGTTTGATGGAGGTTGAATGGAGGTTGAATGGAGGTTGAATGGAAGTGGGTGCGGGGGGGGGGAGCAGCTGGTGGTGGTGTTGGTTTGGCGATGATGGCTGCGCGAGCCTGTGTGAGCGTGAGCGAGTTGCCCAGCCAGGAACTCGGCCACACTTGTAATCCTGCTTATGCCGTCTGCATATTCTCTTATCAGAAAGCCTTGTCGTCTCTTCACTGACGCAATGAGACAAAAGATGATTACATTCAATCTTGTCGATTCATTTCTATCAAACAATGCGCTTGAACTCGTATAGTAATCAGGACCCCGGACCCAGTACCTGCTACATTGATCTGGTACTTTTCCAACAGATATACACGGAAAAGGACTCTCATTTCAGTCCTCGGCCAGCTTTGATGCAATATATGCCCTACCTACACAATACACCCTTATGCGGACTCAACTCTTTGCACAACCATGGCGGTGGCGGCACCCCCACCGTTGCAAATAGCAGCAACACCGTACTCACCCGGCTTCAGCTGGTGGACAAGTGTGGTTAAAATTCGAGAGCCAGAGCTTCCGAGAGCGTGGCCGAGGGAGATGGCACCGCCCAGAGGATTGACCTTGGCTCCCTCGAGACCGAGTATCTTCTGGTTGGCCAGAATAACGGCGGCGAAGGCCTCGTTGAACTCCCAGACGGCAACCTGGTCCTTGGTGATGCCGGCTCTCTCCAGAGCAATCGGCACAGCCTTGGCAGGGGCGACGGGAAAGTCAATGGGGGACATGGCAGCATCGGCGTAGCTGCAAATCTTGGCAAGAACACGGGAGCTGGAACCGTATTGCTGAGCGAGGGCCTTGTTGCCCAAGACCAGAGCGCTGGCGCCGTCGTTCAAGGTCGACGAGTTGGCGGCGGTGACGGTGCCGCTGCCGTCGCGAACAAAGGCAGGCTTGAGGGTGGGAATCTTCTCAATCTTGACATCCAAGTAGCCCTCATCCGTGTCGATGATGGTGTCGCCCTTCCGCCCGGGCACAGTCACGGGAACAATCTCGTCAGCGAACGCCTTGTCAGCCCACGCTTTCTGGGCCTTCTTGTACGACTGAATGGCGTAAGCGTCCTGCTCCTCTCGAGTAATGCCGTGGTTCTTGACAGTGTTTTCGGCGCAATTGCCCATGTGGAACTGCTGGTACACATCCGTCAATCCATCCTTTATCAGGCCGTCCTCCATCTTGACATGGCCAAAGGCGGGGAGACCGCTGGCGCGGGATACGTAGAGAGGAACCCGGGACATGTTCTCCATACCACCAGCGATCTGAGCCTCAGCCAAGCCCATCTGGATATTCTGCGCAGCCATGGCAACGGCTTTCAGACCAGAGGCACAGACCTTGTTGATGGTAGTGGCCTCGATGGACTCGGGAAGACCAGCAAAGATGGATGCCTGACGGGCGGGAGCCTGGCCAACTGATGCCTGCAAAACATTTCCCATGTAGACATCCGTGATCTTCTCGACAGAAACCTTGGACTTGGCCACTGCAGACTTGATAGCAGCGGCGCCTAGCTTGGGAGCGGACACGCTCAGAAACGAGCCATTGAACTGTGAAAACACCAACGATTAGCCCAGGGCTGCGACAAGCCGGGGAGGAAAAAAAAAAAAATCCAGAGAGAGAGAGAGAGAGAGAGAGAGAGACAGAGATGTACCTTGGCCGTTGGCGTTCTTGAGGCGCTGAGAATGTAGGCATCCTGAAGCTCTTTGCGCAGCGTGGCACCAGTGGAAAACTGGCGAGCTGCTTTCACATGCCAGGCAAGCTGGCTGGCGAGCCGTGGTGATCTGAGTTGTGTGATGGGCATATCGGTAGAGCCGGCAGCCTGGTTGTCACAGCTACTCTGAAGTGGGATGAAGGAATTGGATTGAGCGCCTGCGGGAGAAAGGAAGCGCAGAGAGTGGTTTGAACCAGATGGCAGGGTGATTGCATCGTACATGTATGTAGGCTGGTTGGTTGCTCGGTACGCTTCGGCTTAGAGAGGGGGGCGGCGTTCCGGGGATCTTGGCGTCAAAGGTCGAAGGTCGAAGGCACCCGAAGTGGAGGCTTCGACCTCATGTGGGGTCTGGCACCGAGAATGCGCTTGCTGAATCAGCGTGACCTTTCTCATGGCCCATCGGCCTGACGCTTCGTGATTGGCAGGGGCCGTCATGCTGGGGCGGTTTCGGGCCCAGACCACAAATCGCTGTTATCACACGGCCGGACCGGCCTTGATGGCCAAGTCCTATTTCTATATTCGCCATCACGCCCAATCTGCCAGACCTTCATCAACCCTCAACCCTCAACGAGCAAAAAACTGACCTTTTTGCAAGCTTGGACTGGCTTGCAGTAGACGACGATTTGGTCTGATAGGTAGGGCTTGTTGAAGTCTTTCCTCACGCTCCTCCACATACAACCAGCTCCAACTCCAAGGCTGGGCTGTTACCATGTCTACCGCAGCTCGCCGTCGTTTGATGCGTGACTTCAAGGTTCGCCGCAGAAACTCATCATGTCGAAGCTTATAACAACTTGATACTAATGGCACATGATAGCGCATGCAAACTGATCCTCCTGCTGGGGTGTCTGCTTCTCCTATTCCTGACAATGTGATGACATGGTTGGTCTTCTTAGCCTTGTTGGCCGATGAAAGCGCCAGACGCATGATGTGATGCACAGTCTTGCTGACGATTCGCCGAACCAGGAACGCTGTCATTATTGGCCCGGCCGATACCCCCTTCGAGGATGGTACATTTAGACTCGTGATGCAATTTGAAGAGCAATACCCGAACAAACCACCGCAGGTCAAGTTCATCAGCCAGATGTTCCATCCGAACGTGTATGCGACGGGAGAGCTCTGTCTCGATATTTTACAGAACCGATGGAGTCCGACATACGACGTAGCTGCCGTCTTGACAAGCATTCAGAGGTACGGACGATTGCCGCACAACTCGGCGATGATAGGTCGTTACGTCATGATGGACTAACCCAATAATGACGTTAGTTTGCTCAACGATCCGAATACGGGATCTCCTGCCAACGTCGAAGCCTCGAATCTCTACAAGGACAATCGCAAGGAATACACAAAAAGAGTAAGAGAGACGGTAGAAAAGAGCTGGGAGGACTAGGTGGCGACCCAAACTACCCTCAGTGTGTGCTGTTAAGGAGAGGATCGCTCGGCCGGCATGAATCTTGTACATGGATACCGTCGGTAACTCCGACGGACGGGTACATGAAGCATTGTTTGAGTCGAGTTTTGTGGCGATGGTCTCAGTCTCGCCAAAGAAGCTGGGAAATACTTGATGGGGTGTTTCGGTGTACGGTGCTGGACTGATTATACCAAGGGATCTGCACATTGGGAAGCATAAATGCATTTGATATTCTTCATTCGCGGATCGGCCCTCGGCCTTTTGGCCTAGTTTCTATTTGTCACCCTGCTCGGGACCCTGCATATCTTTGTCGCAGAGCAATCGACTACACGTAAGCACAAGACTGTGAACATGAGTAGCGTTTACGTTTTCACGAGTCGGCTCAGCAGAATGCGGTTTCAGACGACTCGTCTTTGAAGGATATCTAATAATGCGCAACGGGCTGGGCTTTGGCTGAAACAGGCGACGAGGAGGATTCGCGTGACCGGACTGGCCATTTGCCATGATGGACCTGGATGCTCCCCCACCATCATGTGGAGAGACGCTTGTTTTGAAAAGGTCATACCAGACAGACTCCTTGTTGAGCTGACCAAACGTCAGACAAATGGACAAGGCAGCCAGGTTGCACAACTATGCGGACGCACGCGATTTACCATCCCCCCCCCTTAAAAAAAACACATTGTTATTCATCCATCTGTTCGTAGTTGACATAGTCCGTACATAATACCTGGCGACCTGCGAAAGTGGGCCGATGCGAATTCCGTGAGGGCAAGACCCATCCATTCATTGTGTTATTGTGTTGCATATACTCCGTATGCCAGCCGAATAATCCGTAAAACACGGAGACCCAGACAAATAAGACAAACCAGACAGGACGGGTCGGTCTAGTGTGTCATTCTGGTTCCAAGGCAGAGTCGGGTGGCCAGCCGTGAATAGTCAGGAATAGTCAGAATACATACATAGACGACTCGATTGTTGACTAAGCCACACGAGGCGATTTCACATGGTGCTCCTCCCAAGTCCCTCCTGTTCCTCCTGTCCCTCCTTGTCCTAGCCAGGTACATACTCCGTGTCCCGTCCATGACTTGTTGGGCGTGCTTGGTACGTAATCGTAAACCGCAAGCCTCTCCCACCGGCTTGTCTATTAATTTACTAATTACCCCCTCCCGAAGCGCGTCCCTCCCAACCAGACCTCAACCTCGTCCTGTGTCTCGATCTAACCGTCGTCGCGTAGTCGATCTTGGGCACCGCACAGGCACCTACCTACCTGTGCTTGCTTTTCGGAGCGTCGACCCGGCCGACTCAGATTGAAGATTGAACTCAATCCTACCCTTTGTTGCTTTTCTTGACAAACTTGTTCGCATGGTTGGTTGGGCCGCTGCACATCCATCGCGCGTTGCTTTGTGTCCACCGCCCTGGACATCAACACCAATCCCGAGGGGGTGCGGCTCACGATCCACAACACAGCGACATTCAGCATCAAGAGCCAAAATGTCTGCCAACAGCATCAAGGTTGTGGCCCGGTTCCGGCCTCAGAACCGGATTGAGCTGGAATCGGGCGGCAAGCCCATCGTCTCCTTCAGCTCAGAAGACTCGTGCAGTCTCGATGTACGTACCACCGCTCCCACTTCGAGATGCCGCTTTGGCGGGCGGCACCGAATCCGTGTCTTTGCAGCTAACAGATTACATCTATAGTCAAGAGAGGCACAGGGCTCATTCACCTTCGATAGAGTGTTTGACATGGAATGCAAGCAGCAGGACATTTTCGACTTCTCCATTCGTCCCACTGTTGACGACATCTTGAACGGCTACAATGGCACTGTCTTCGCCTACGGCCAGACCGGTGCTGGTAAATCGTACACCATGATGGGCACAAACATCGACGACGACGAAGGGCGAGGTGTTATCCCTCGTATCGTGGAGCAGATCTTCGCGAGCATCATGACCAGCGCCAGCACGATAGAGTATACCGTGCGAGTCAGCTACATGGAAATCTACATGGAGAGGATCAGAGATCTCCTGGCCCCTCAAAACGACAATCTGCCCGTGCACGAGGAGAAGAACCGTGGAGTCTACGTCAAAGGTCTTCTCGAGATTTATGTATCGAGCGTGCAAGAAGTTTACGAGGTCATGAGAAGGGGAGGAAATGCCCGAGCCGTTGCCGCAACCAACATGAATCAGGAATCATCGCGATCGCACTCGATTTTTGTCATTACCGTCACGCAGAAGAATGTCGAGACGGGTTCGGCGAAGAGCGGTCAGCTCTTCTTGGTGGATTTGGCAGGTAGTGAAAAGGTGGGGAAGACGGGCGCAAGTGGACAAACACTCGAAGAGGCCAAGAAAATCAACAAGAGCTTGAGCGCCCTCGGCATGGTCATCAATGCCCTGACTGACGGCAAATCATCTCACGTTCCTTACCGAGACTCCAAGTTGACCCGAATCCTGCAAGAATCGCTGGGCGGTAACAGCCGAACGACACTCATCATCAATTGCTCCCCCAGCAGTTACAACGATGCCGAAACTCTCAGCACCTTGCGATTCGGTACGCGAGCCAAATCCATCAAGAACAAGGCCAAGGTCAATGCCGAGCTCAGTCCCGCCGAACTCAAGATGCTGCTCAAGAAGGCACAGGGCCAAGTCACCAACTTCGAGAACTACATCTCGACTCTTGAAGGCGAAATTCAACTATGGCGCTCGGGAGAGTCGGTTCCCAAAGAGAAATGGGCACAACCTGGGGATGGCGCAGTGGCAAAGGCAGAGCCCAAGACTCCACGTCCGTCAACACCCTCCCGACTCGCAGCTGAGAGCCGATCAGAAACACCAGTCGCTGCTGACCGAGCTTCCACCCCAAGCTTGCAGATGGAGAAGGACGAACGGGAGGAATTCTTGCGCCGCGAAAACGAACTTCAAGACCAGCTTGCAGAGAAGGAGTCGCTGGCAACGGCGGCTGAGAAGACCCTGCGTGAGACCAAGGAGGAGATGGCCTATCTCAAGGAACATGACAGCAAACTGGGCAAGGAAAACGAGAGACTGACAACGGAAACGAACGAGTTCAAGATGCAGCTCGAGCGGCTCACGTTTGAAAGCAAGGAGGCGCAGATCACCATGGACGCGCTGAAGGAGGCAAATTCGGAGCTGACTACTGAGCTGGACGATGTCAAGCAGCAACTTCTCGACATCAAGATGAATGCCAAGGAAACCGGCGCAGCCTATGACGAAAAGGAGAAACGCAAGGCCGAGAAGATGGCCAAGATGATGGCTGGCTTTGACCTTGGAGGGGAGGTGTTCAGCGACAATGAGCGATCCATCAGTGAAGCCATTCAACACATTGACAGACTGCATGAAATCTGTGCCGTGGGTGACAACATTGCGCCAGATGAGCTGAAGGACCTCCGCTCCAGGCTGGTGGAAACGCAGGGCATCGTAAGACAAGCAGAGCTCTCCATGTTTGGAACCTCATCGGGCGAAGTGGATTCTCGAAGGAGACATGAGTTGGAGGAGAAGTTGGAAGCCATGCACCAGCAGTACGAAGATCTTTTGACGAAGAATCTGGGTGAAAGCGATGTCGAAGAAGTCAAGACCTTGCTGGAGAATGCCTATGCCAGCCGCCGGTCGACGCAGGCCCAGCTGATTGAGGAGCTCAAGGCAGATGCGGCCCAGAAGGTGAACGAGAACTCACGGATGAAGTTACTCATAGAAGACCTTCAGCAGCGAGTCAAGGCTGGAGGTGCTGCACCCATGACCAACGGCAAAACCATCCAACAACAGATTGCCGAATTCGATGTCATGAAGAAGAGCCTGATGCGGGACCTGCAGAATCGCTGCGAGCGTGTTGTCGAGCTGGAGATCTCGCTGGACGAGACGCGCGAGCAGTACAACAATGTGCTGCG
Organism: Epichloe aotearoae; assembly: GCA_000729855.1. Lineage (NCBI taxonomy): Eukaryota > Fungi > Ascomycota > Sordariomycetes > Hypocreales > Clavicipitaceae > Epichloe > Epichloe aotearoae. Next base: position 37,636 of record JFGX01000167.1, on the reverse strand, counting down.
GTCATCCAACAACCGGGCCCAGCAGAAGAAGATGGCATTCTTGGAGAGAAATCTCGAACAGCTGACGCAGGTCCAGCGTCAGCTGGTGGAGCAAAACTCTGCGCTCAAGAAAGAGGTCGCCATTGCTGAACGTAAGCTGATTGCACGAAATGAGCGCATTCAGAGTCTGGAGAGCCTGCTGCAAGACAGCCAAGAAAAGATGGCAGCGGCTAATCACAAGTACGTGTTGCACAACACCCACAACTGACACTCTCGAGAGGTTGATTACTAACACGAGGCTCCAGGTTCGAAGTCCAACTCGCCTCTGTCAAGGAGCGCCTCGAGGCAGCCAAGGCCGGCAGCACCAAGGGCCTCAATGCCACGGGCGAAGGCTTCAGCTTTGCCAACGCCGGAAGCCGCATCGCGAAACCCCTCCGCGGAGGCGGCGGTGACGGTCCCGGCGTCCCCACGGTCACGTCACTTCAGAATGAAGCAGCCAGCAACAAGAGAAGCAGCTGGTTCTTCAACAAGTCGTAGAGAAAGTTGCCACGCGAACGAACTTTGTTGATTTTTCCTTTTCTTGCGAGCGGCATGTTACGAAATAGCGAGACACGAATAGACATCACTGGACATGGCCACCACACCATCCCTACTTATACCGTCATACCACAGTCGGGGAAGGTTCGTCCATTTCCCTCTACGCGCAGAGTCATACTCGGAGCCAAGAACACATTTTTCAAGCTTGGCAGAGTATCTGACCGTTTCATCAGCGGTGGCATAAGTCGGCCATTGTAGGTATATGAAAAGATCCCGAAGGTTGGGGCTCAGCTCCTCCAAATGTTGTGTTAAAGCGCGATATACTGCATGTAGTGCAGTTTCTGACTGAGGACCTTGGACAATCTCCCAGGCATGCCCCATGTAGAGATTCAAACTGAGCGTACTTGGGTCACACGAGGTGAGGAGAAGGGTGAGGACTTTTGCCCATTCGGCCCGCAGCTGGTTGTATTCTGCCGCAACCACGGAATCGCGAAGCGATACAACTAGACCTATTGATCGAAGAAGCGGTGTAACGCGTGGTGGTAGGCTTTCGAAAAAGTCTGAAAGTGGCGAAAGGACTGCATGGCAGGACTGCAGGTCATCCAGGCGGCCGCCCTTTGGGACGATGATGAAACGATTTTGTTGATAAAAAATAGTCTTGGCAATATCATATACTTGATGACTGACCAGAAAGATTGGCAATGGCAGTCTCCAGCATGTACAGCTTTGCGAGTGTGCGCCATGGTAATGCGAACACGTGCAGCAGCCGAGCGTTGTTGTGCAGGTCTTGCAACAGTCAAATGGTGACAAGCCCCGATCAGGGTTCCATTCCAAGTCGAACGGGGCCATGAGCTCTGAATATTCAAGAATGCGAAATAGGACTTCTGGCGGGAGGATATACGTTCTGGACTTGTTGCTGTCTGGCATCTTCTCCGAGGAGCGGCCCATCAAGCGACGGGCCGTCTCTCTGGCGAGCGCAGAGTGTTGCCAATTTGGATGCCGGCTCAGGCGAATGGAGCAAGCCTCAAGGTTTGTAATAGGGGAAAGCCGGTCAACAACGTCCTGGGCCGTCGCGAGATCTTCAGTATCACAGACGAAGTCTAGGCGCAATGAGTCCAGGCGGCAATGCGCAGCTAGCCGGCACTCCACGTCCTGCCATTCCTGTAGAACAGCTGCATGCTGCCGAGCTCGACTTTGAAGAGGGCGATCATGGAACCCATAATATTGACATTGGGGATGACAAGAAAACAGGCCGTGGGCCTCTGGTCCTTGCATGTCTCTCAGAGGTTGGAACGCCCCTTTGTAGATGCATTCGCAATTATTCAAGCGGACAGTCAAGACGCGAAGACATGACAGCGAGGCCGTGCTGAGATTCTTCAGAGACCTCAATCCCGATGCATCACTTTTGCTGATTGTGAATGAGTTTTGCGAATACAGAATGCGCAAGACTTCCTGTGATATGGCACGCGAGATGTACAGGAGGGCGACGGGTAGTGGTGCGCAACGGCACGTGGGTACGCAGTCGCGCTCATAGAGACGGCCCATGAATTTCCTGGATTCGAAGAAGCAGGCGTAGTCGGAGAATTCATCTTTTTTGTTGCGATGGTGGTAAGCACGGGGCGCTTCTTGGTTGAGGTTGATGGGGCAGAAGCGGACGAGTCCGACGAGAAGGTATATGCGGTAACGAATCCGGTAGGGGAGATGCAGGAAGGACGACGAGATGCGTGGTGATGGCGACGACGACGACGGTCTTGGCTCGACTGTGCGCTGCAGGTAGTAATCGAGCTTGCGCTGAACCATAGCTGTCATGTGGTGCTTGGTTCAGTCCCGAAGTCGAGATGAGGCAAGGCGGCGGATGTGGGATGTGATGGTTCTCACCGACAACAAATTGGACCAGACGCTCAAGAGATGAATGGCACTTCACGGCCAAACTATTTCTAACGGGCTACCAGCTTGTTGGCGGTATTTATGCGTGCAAGAGTACTCCGTACAGCTCCTTTGGGCGTCTGGTCAGCGTAACATCTGTTGTCCCCGCCAGATTCGTTGTAAGCAGTCAGCCGAATAATAGAGAAGCTTGACCCTGGCGAGCGGGCGCCATTTCTCCACAAAACGCGGAGAAGGCGGAGGTGGCAGCAGTCAGCAAGATGCCAAAATGATAACCCACAACGGGTTACCTTTATCACTCTATCTTCTAGTTAATAAAATATTAGGAATGACCTAGACTTCTTTAACAATGCTACAGGCCAACCTTACTCTCCATTATCTTCTTCACTACATCGTCAAACTAGGACACACTACTTCCTGTGCCTCACAGCACAATCATGTGCGACTACCTTGAATTGAAATACAAGTACAAAGAATGCGACAACAAACCAAAACATGTCGTGACCCAGACGAAGTGGTACCGGTGTGAAAAGGTTGCCTCTGGCGGTTTGGTCTGCCCCGATGCTCAACCCGTCAAAGGCAAGAACGGCAAGCTCATCCAGACAGGGACATCTGCGATCCCAGGCAAATGCCCAAAATGCTTATCATAGGTAATGCAACCGCCTCCTTCCTCAATTTCTTACTAAGCGTTTGTAGATGAATGCGCCGAGGACGCAAGCACCGATGCCGAGCAGTATGTGAGGGAGCCATGGTTTATCGCTGGTAGTGGCTGGTGTGTCTCGAATCGCTGGATGACTGTTAGTTATGCATAGACAATCAGGAAATAAGCACTTGCCTTTGAGGTCGTTCGCCACATCTTTGCTACTGTGATACTGCCCTTCCCAGCATGACCGAATGACGTGACCGATGCTTCCAAGGGAGGTCACATCTGGGAAATCCCGCTGCTGATAGCGAGCCTGAATTTGAGCTTCAGACAGCGTTGCGTACGGCCTCTCCCCAGTCAGAAGTTCGTATGCCAGAGAGCCGAATGCAAAAAGGTCCCCTTGGACCGACAAGAGGTTGCCAGGGTACTCGGAACTGAGGGTGATCGCGACAAGGAGCGGCAATGAATCGATTGACGATCCCGCAAAATCTGCGAGTTTGACATCAAGTTCACCGTCCAGGAACACATTGGCCGTGGTCAGATCGCCATGTATTATGCCGGCGCTATGCACAAACTCGAGGGCTTCAGCCAGCTGAATGATCCAACGAAGGGCCATGTCTTGCCTACATCCATGGGTTTGGATGTATGACTTCAAGTCGTGGTTGCAGGCGTATTCGAGGCGGATCCCCGCGTCGCCCACGTCGCCGTGGTATGACAAGATGCCGTCGTGTGTGCCGTGCCTCTCGAGCCTCATGTAGATTTGACGCTCTCGCTCAATTGCCAGATACGATGATTTATCGATGGCGGTCTTGATCACCGTCGGCTCTTTCCGGCCAGTGTCAAGTACCACAACTCCCGTGATCCCCCATGCAACGACATCGTTGACACCAAACCCTGGCGGAAAATGAATCTCGTCATCGTCCGCCATCCTCTGAAGTGTATAGGGAGTGATGCTTTTCGGTTGCTTCGTGATAGGCAGTGTCGCGCGGGCCTAGTTCAACCGAGGGCAAGAGAACTATGTCCCTAGCAGAATGCTAGAACACGTGGCCTCCCAGTCTCGCTAGGGAGGTGACACGATTGATATTAGCGAGGGGTGAAGGGCGGTGCCCTGATCTGTCTGCACGATCCGAATGATGTCTCTAAGAAGCCAGCGTACTGCCAAAGCAATACGGGCGATTTAGCAGGTGCTTTCATAATCTTTCATAATGTGGTATCGGGTGGTCGATTGGACCATACATCTGACCGAAGAGGTAGGCGGTGGAAAGTGGCACAAGGTAGTTGACTCTCACTCGTCACCACATACGGTCGCGTTATCAGAACCCGACAACGTGCTAAATAATGAGTCTCGATCAAGTCCAACTAAACCAGCTTCGAGGCTCACTGCAACGGTCTGTTCTAGACTGCTCAGAACGATGTCTTTATCAGGCTGCCAAATGGTAGGATGCTTCACCTATTCGCTGCAGTTTGAGTCTAACGTTTTTTGGGGACTTCCACAGGGTGGCTGAATTACTCAACGCCCTCCCGGACCATGGAATTGATGAGCCAAATTCGCATTCGCTCCCGAACCTCATCCTAACAACGGGCACTTTTGAGCAGCGTCTAGAACTCAAAGAGGTGCCAAAATATCTCAAAGCAAAGGCTCTTTTCGACTGTCATGAATTCCAACGCAGTGCGGCCGTTTTTCTACCAAGCAGCTTCTTGGAGCTTCCAACTCAGGCTTCACTAGGTAAAGCTCAGCCGAATAGAGGCAACGCCTCTGCCTTTATAAGAAATCGAGTCAGTCAAAAAGGGTTGTTCATTGCTCTATACGCACAGTTTATGGTAGGGGAAAAGCTGAAGACCGAGGAGCTTGGACAAATTCTCGGTATTTCCGACGTTGGCACGATTGTAAATAAGCAACTCGTGCCAATCAAACGAGCATTGGAAGTTTGGTTCAACAATGCACAGCCCAACAACTCTCAACAACATGAGACCAGCCACGGTTGGCTAGAATACCTGTTTCGTCTCTCCGCATCCTGTACTTCATGACAAATGGCTAATCCTAGGTATAGATACGGATTGATTCTAGCGAGAGACGGAAACAACGATCTGGCGATCCATTGGCTGCTGAGGAGCGTGTCACTAAATCCTTGGAACTGGGGTGCGTGGGAGGAGCTGAGTGACTTAATTCGTGATGTGCGACATGTATGCTCCCCTTCTTCTTCTTCTTCTTCTTCTTCTTCTTCCGTTACAGCTGGGGCTCAGTCAGAAACTTACAACCCAATTTAGCTTGAAAGGATTCAATGTCGGCTGAGCCCGAGTATCATGGGCTTCATCTTCTCCATATACTGTCGACAGAGGTTGCAGCAAGGTTCGCCTTCACTTCTAGCTGAACTTTCTCAGCTTCAGAGTATTTTTCCTGAAAGCTTGTTTCTTCAGGGACAAAGAGCTCTGGTGACTTACCAATTGAAAGGTATTTACGTAGCAATACTCCTTCTGTGTTTATATCCTAAGAACTTCATAGACGTTTATGAGGCCAATTCGATTTTTTGGGCAATGACTCTGTCCGACCCCAGGCGTTTGGATTTTGTGGACCATTATTCCAACCTCCTACACACCCTTGCCTCCCAAGAAAGACTGGCTTTCGTTGCCCAACTTTGTTCAGCTGTCGACCGCTATCGTCCCGAGACATGCTGCGTTGTTGGTAATTATTACTCTTTGTGTGGACGTCATGATGATGCCGTTTTGCTGTTCAGAAGAGCTCTGGTTCTCGATCGCCGTTTCTCCGGCGCATGGACATTGCTGGGTCACGAGTACACGGAGCTGCAAAACATGCACGCCGCTGCAGAATGTTACCGACGTGCGATTGATCTTAACCAACACGATTACCGAAGTTTTGTTGGACTTGGTCGGGCTTATGAAACCTTGGATAAAGCAACATTTGCGTTATACTATTACCGTCGGGCAGTAAAACTGCGCCCAATGGACGCAGACTTGTGGCAGCTAGTTGCTAATTGCCTTATTGGGCTGTCTTTGCTCCCTGAGGCTGCTAAAGTTCTTGAGCGCGCCCTTACCTACCTTGGACCGTCAACAAACACGAAATACGGATCGAGTTCTTTTTATCATTCAATGAGCAAACGCCTTGACGTCCTCTATCAATTGGCTAAAATATACGATGAGACGGAAAATCGGGATGAAGCTACGAGGCTCCTCGAGCTTTGCGTAGAGGAATATTCTGCAATTCACGAACGCAGCGCTGCTGATGAAAGCATGACGGCAAACTTCGGCCGCTCGATCATACCAAAAGCGCTCTTGCTTTTGGCAAAGTGGGCAATTGGCGATGGTGACTTCTCAAAAGCCCAGGCCATGGCTAGTCGCATTGGTATAGACTGCGAACTTGCAGCAGACGCACAAAAGATTCTTGACATTTGTACTTATCGAGACGGCTCAAGCATTCATCACTAACATAATACGCATACCCACCCAGTTGTCAAGGAGCGCCAGGCCTCTCATGCTATTTTCCAAGTATTTCTGATGGTCAGGCTGAGCTTTGGCAGTTTTGTCCCTCTGCAAGACCGCCCCGTGCTGCCGCACAAGCGCACGCTGTTGCTGACTTCCTGGCACTTCCCGGTCGATGCGTCGCTGAGCATCCTGTGCCTGGCGTTTGACTGGGTCATACTCTCGCATGAAAACATCCATACCTTGCTGATTGGAATACCAATAGGATCCACCACCAAAGTGTTTAACATTAACATTCAGGAACAGCATTCGCAGTCATGACTAAAAACTCAAAGGCTATGACCTGCAAACCTGCTGTCTTCCTCTGAACAATCCAACATGATATGGCGATTCAAACCGCGCTCTTGGCTCGATTTGGCCAAGAGACATTCCTAATCAAAGTGTCCCCATTCAGCTTCGTGGCAGCTCCCATACCATCCTTTCGGCAGACTTGGTCAATGATTTCCCCCGCCCTCCAGAACAACAAGCAAATACCAGAACCATTTTGTTCAAGGTTCAGGTTGACCACCTTCTACTCGTGATACACGCTCGGATTCATTAAGCGCCTGTTACATTACCGGACGCTTCGCCCAATAGACCAGATTGCTACGATCCAATCAATCGCTTCGTGCCATGTGCCCTGACAAATACCGCGATACAGCTGGCGCTTAACAGATCATCTTACACGGTCATCACACCACAGTGTACGGTACAACGGTGCGCGAAGGCAGGCGGAAAAAAGTTGGTTGCTGGTAGTTACTTAGGTAATGATGAGGTTGGGGTCTTCCTATCAGCCCATCTCAATGCTCTTCTTGAGAAGCTATCCGCGCCTGGCTGGCTCACGTCTAGCTGCATCGAGGGTGCTTTCTTGTGTTGCGAGAGTGCTTTGCAGCCGCTCGACATTATTCAAGCGTTCATGCTCCTTCTGTACGAGAAGTTCCAATCGCGACTCAGTTTCCGCCACCTTATCTCTCAGATCCTCCAGTTGTCTTTAGTGCTCTTCTTCGACTGCACATCGCTCTGCGCGTGGCTGCATGGACTTGTCACCGCCGCAAATTAGACGGGGATTTGTGTGCGTCCCATGCGCAGCTTCTGGTGCCTCGGGTGCCGCGTTGATGTCGTTGACAGAGAGGCTGGTTTTTTTCCGAATAATGCGAAGTACATGGATCGTGGAACGAATGAGAGATTCGGGTTCTGTCTTTGAAATGTGCCATGGAACACATCTAAATACATGAACCGCTTGTCTCGGGCCAGATCGTTTTTCGCTGGCTGACCACTTACACGGACCAAATTTGTACATTGACCAGAAACTTGGACCAGGCATTCGCCGCCACTTTGATCTGCATCTGAATATGCATTCTCTAGCACAACTAACACATCCGAATCGATGGGCTCTAAACCTCTTTGGACCAGCTACACCAAACTCTACAGTCTTCAGTTTGGGGCGAGTGATTACTTTCCCGTGGCTGAGCAGAAAGGTCAAAAGAAGGATTCCACCCCTGACCAAAATCCTGTCGTCATTATTGAAACCTTTGCTAATTCTGCAACTCGTGAAAACACTGGGATCACATAGATCTCTCTTTTCTGTTCAGAGACCTCTTTAGGGCCAGCTAGCTAAGGTCGTCCATGGTCAAGATGAGTTACCATATTCAGTGAACATGGACTAGCATTAGCCAAGAGGTCTAGGTCAATTCGCCAATTTTCCAAGGAAGATGTCTATCTAAAAGGGTTTTTAAAGGCGTCTCATACATGATACATGATTTAACTCTTGTCCTTATTCTTATACTTCCGGGCACACTCGTCAGCTAATTGTTGAAGCTTTGGCTTGTCATATTTCATCTTGGTCTTGTATTGGCAAGTTTTGCCATCCAAGACAATGATCGTGTATGTGATGACTCCATCTTCGCCAGTGTTGTAACTGTAATTGTAAAATGTGTTGTTGACCAGCGCACTATCCTCAGAGCTCGTAGAGCTGCTTGAGCCATCCGATCCGTTGGTGCTCTCGGGCTGAGAGGCGCTCGCCGTGGCGGAGGTGTCGCTGCTGTTGGAACTTCCAGAAGACGACATCGAAGTTCCGGTGTCAGAATTTATGATACCGCTACCGCTTCCGCTACCACCTTTGCCGCCGGCGGTGGAAGTAAGGTTTCCATTCATCGAGCCTGTGCCTCCGGATTGGCCGGATTGACCGGATTGACCAGACTGTGATTGACCGGATTGGCCAGACTGTGTTTGATCGGATTGACCGGATTGACCTGATTGACCTGACTGTGATTGACCTGACTGTGATTGACCTGACTGTGATTGACCTGACTGTGATTGTCCAGATTGTCCAGATTGTCCAGATTGTCCAGATTGTCCAGATTGTCCAGATTGTCCAGACTGTGATGATTGACCGGATTGACCGGATTGACCGGATTGACCGGATTGACCAGGCTGTGATTGACCAGATTGACCTGATTGACCTGATTGACCAGACTGTGATTGTCCAGATTGTCCAGATTGTCCAGATTGTCCAGATGGACCTGATTGACCTGATTGACCAGACTGTGATGATTGATCAGATTGTCCGGACTGTCCAGATTGACCGGATTGGCCTGGCTTCCCGCCTCCCAGAACGCCATTGAAGAAGCCGTCAACACCGTTGCCACTGCCGTTACCGTTGCCGTTGCCTTTGCTGCTGTCACTGCCACTGTCACTGCTACTGCTTGAACTCGAGGCCGATTTGCCTCCCGAAAAGATACTGCCAAATATACCACCATCCTTGGCACTGCCACTGAAGCTGTTAATGACATTAGTCGCATAATCGCCCGAGCCACCACTGCCGCCAGTAGAGCCTTGCACAACTCGATTGGCGGACTGGATCGCTTCTTTGGTACCGGGGACACTGCTAGACAGCTTATCGATGGTCTTGTCAATGGTGATATCAAGGGACTTGAGGTCCTGCATGGCCTGGGCCTTGCAGGTGGGAATCAATCCGAGAATGTTGTCGGCCAGGTTGTCAACGCCTCCCTCCAGAACGGAGAGGACGGCGCCGAGAGGCGCCGAAGCAGAGGACTTGGACAACAGGCCGTTCTGCCCGATGACGGTCTCGAGCAGCTTTTGATGGACAAGAACAAACTAAACTCTCGACAAATTAATATCCGCAGCGCGACTCTAAAAAAACGGGGCCCCGAACGAACGAACGAACGTACGTCGTGGAAAGCTCTGCAAACGTCGGTCTGGTCCGAGTCCTGGAATTTAGAGGTGGTGGTGCTCGTGGAAACCGTCCTGAAGGTTTCAAAGGCCTGCACGACAATGTCCTTGAAATCATTGACCAAGTTCTGGTGAAAGTTGTTCAGCATCTCCACATGCATGTATATATTTGATCTTCGCCATCAGCAAGAGGGCATAAGAGACTCACCGGTACGCCGCTGGAGAGATTGTCGGGATTGAGGTCATTCGCCGCATCGGTTGTCTTGGAGGAGGCCTTGGTGATGCCGTCAAAGGCCTTCACAATATCCTTTGAAGACAAGGCGGCCGTCCCTGTCCCCAGGAGGGCAACAGTGCCGACTCGCAACAGCCGCATAGTTGGCAGGAATACAGAGTTCAAGAGAATGATTTGGGCTCCAGGAAATCAGGCTTGGCGCACATGGGAATATGATTGTTTGTGGTGGAACAGACGAGACAGTTTATTAGTAGTTTTCCAACGGAAAAGGCAAGTATAACCAATCGTATTCAGATTTACTGTAGCATGTTCAGAAAGCTTGATTGTGCGCAGCTTTTTCGATTTGCATTCATTTTGACAAGGCTGGATTTCATTCCTCTGACAGGTCGCAAAATGGCTTTTAGGAATGACTTGGGACGTTTTTGTCGGTCAACGCTGATGAATCGCAGCTAAAACTACAATGAAAAAGCACGTCGTTTGGAAAGCGAGATCAGCTGACTGTAGAAGGAATGCGCGATTCCCTTGCCCATGGGACAGGAGGGCAGGGGAACGAATCTCACGTTGGAACAAGCACGCACGTTGTTCATCTAGCTCTGGAATGTGAGATCGAAGACTTTGTCGAGCCACGCAGGCAACTGTCTTGGGCTCCGAGGTCTGGAATGTGCTTGTCGACGTTCTTCGGGTGAGGCCAAGGTCTGCTCCGCACACCCAATTGGCATTTAGTCTATGATGCAGCGCCTTTGGTCGACTTTATTGAGTGTGGCATGAGCTCGTCATGTCTGTCACTAGCTGTGCTGGAACTCGTGGTGACTTTGCAAGCAAGGGGCTGTTACCTGTATTATTTCGAGACGGTAATATCATGTTTTATCATGTTACCTTGGCTTGGTTCCTGCTCGACAAAGTCTGCCACATGAGATGTTGAACCCTTTGATTTTCAACACGATAATCGCATCCATCATGTACTGCGATCTGCGTTCTGGCATCACATCAGATGACTGCGAAATGGTGACGGAGCAAGGCCACTCTGCTGCCTGAACCTTAACTTGCGATGGGCATTTGCTAGCTTCTGATATTCGGAGTATTTTTTTCGGACAAGACGATCCTTATTGCGACAACTCGTATGCTAATGAAAAGCCTGCTGGTGGCAGTCAGTCCTAGATCACGCCATTTGTCAGGGTCGCCAACGCTCACACCAACAACGCCATCTATCCAAATATCTCGCCTTCTAGGCGTTGTCTGAATTGTTTAGTCTTACAAATTCTAGTGGTGTACAATGCTATTGTACTTGAACAACAGTAATCGCACCGTCTCCAGTCCATGTCTAAAGAACTCCCAAAGCAATGAATGGCTGACAAAAGCAAAAAGTCCCATCTCCATGACGACCCAAACATTATTACTTGATTGCACTTGTGTGCTTACTATTTCCATTTCCTGCAAACGAATCGTGTGTGTTGACCCTGTCGATGTCGTACGGGTTGCCCCCATATCGTGCTGCCACCGAACTGGCATGGCTCTCTGCGCGAGAATGTGTCGTCTTGATGGGTGCAAATCTTGCCTCGTCATCTGCTGCTATTGAATCCCGACTTGAACATCTTCCGCCTGGCTCCATCTCAGCATCTTGGCCCTTTTCCCCAGTGTTCGTCCCATCAATGATTTCTTGCTGTCGCAATTTTTCCATGAACGCAGCAGACTGAGCAGCAAACTTGCACTTGGCGCGAATGTGGGCGCCGTATTTGTAGAAGAGAAAGGGAAAGGGCACGCAGGCCAAGGCGAGAAAGGCGGGGATGGTCGAGGCCCAATGGATGCCAAGATCCTTGTACATGTATGACGTGAACAACGGGAACGCGGCGCCAAATAAAGATCGTAGAACAGAGTTGGCCGCCAACACGGACGCCGCAAAGATTGTGTAAGAGTCAATCAGGTAGTTCATGATGCTTAGGAAAACCAAAACCATGCCAAACCCGAACGGGACGCCAGCGAGGATGCTCACAATCCAATGGATGGATTCTGAGTTTGTCCACGCAAACCAGAAGAGCCCTATGGGTAGAGCGATGGACCCGACGAGTGTCGGGGGTAGGCGAGCCTCCGGTGGCGCGGATCCTCCAAGTTTCCTCTGCGTTTCGATATATCTGTTGTTGGAGGGGATCGTGTAAGCAATAGCCGCAAGCATGCCCACCATGATGCCTAGGAAAGCTAAGCCTCCTACACCTTGGTTCCACCCTCGGTGCTGCTGATAGACAATTGGAAACGCGGCAAACAGCATGTACAAAGTTCCGTAAACAATGGCCATGTAGATGGACAGTAGAAAAACAATGGGCTCTTTGAAGAGCAAGATCCAGGGACGAGACAATGCAGTTTTGAACGACTCGGCCAGAGTAAGTCGCCCTCGATCGTGGTCGAGCTTGCTCACGTAGTGCTCCCCCGTGATGTTGGATAACTCGGCGGCTCGTTGGCGCAGAAGCACTGGAGAGTACGTTTCGGGGACAAGCAAGGTTCCCAAAATCCACACAGTCCCAGAGAAGGCTGTCAGCAATCCCATGACCCAGCGCCAGCCGGCTTCCATGCCCAAGAACCCCCCTGCAACGGGGCCCAGGACAGGTCCCAGGAATGGTGCGGCGGCAAAAATGGCTGTGGCGAGGCCTCGCTGATCTGCGTCGAACATGTCTGCGATGGTGCCACCAGCGTTGGTAAGCGGTGATGAGCCAAAAGAACCTGCGAGGAACCGCATGATGAGAAGCGTCCACATGTTCTGTGCGCCAGCGCATCCAGCATTGAAGGCCGTGAGACAGGCGTAAGTGATGAAGAACAAGACTCGGCGACCGAATAACTCGCTCAACGGCGCCCAAAGGAGAGGTCCGATGGCGAAGCCGAGGACGAAGAGGGACACGCCCAACGTTGCTACTTCTTGGCTGACATTGAAATCCGCCATGATTTGTCTTAATCCTCCAGTATAAGCCGAGGATACGAGTGACACGGCCAAGGTGGCGATGGCAACGGTGATTGTGATGAGCCATTTCCTGAAATTGCTGAAATTCATGGGATTTCGAGCATCATCGGGTATCCAATGGATCACATATGGATCTGAATCGGTCCCGGAGCCGTGGTAATGGTGGCTGAGGACATGCTGGGTGATGCCGGCCTTGTCGCCAACAAGTCTCCAGTATGGTATGGTCTTGGATAGGACAGGCTCTGCTGTTGCGGAGAGGTCGTGGGAATTGGATCTCATCGTCATCGCGCTCCGGCCGCCAAGACACTTGTTGCTCTTGGTTGGATGAGTCGTGCGAGTATCGAACGTCTCAAGAATGCGATATTTGCCAGGAAGGGGAACCAGATGGCCGGTACGTTGTGTCCCTTGTTGAAACCGAGACTTTTGCTGAGACTTTGTTGAGACAAAATCCCGAGAAAGCGAAAGCACTCTGCAGAAGGGAGGGGGGCAGCGCCGCCATCTCAGGGGCACGTTTTTGACAAATGACGCAGATCGGCAATGGATGGTTCATACATAAAGGCCGCGCCGATTCACACGGCCTCGTTGAATCCGCTAGTCTGATGGCTCTGATCCACCAACAAGTTGCCATCCCAAAGAGTCCAATGGGCCGAAGTCAGATGGGGAAGCAGGCTGAGGTGAGATTATCCTCGAGTGCAATCAAGTGCGAATGGAGTGTGGCCTCCCGAAAAAAAAAACAAGTCTCAACGACCCCGCTGCCAAAGAACCTGTCATGCACGGGGATTTGATAGGCGCATAATGGCCGAGAGTGCGGCTGATGGTGCGGAGAATTGTGAGCTGGTTGTCTCGTGGACAGAAATCTCCGGATCAAGGGGGAATCTCAAAGTCCGCTGAAAAGGCCGGTCCATGCCAAAGCGGGGATGCAATGGGATGCAATGGGATGCAATGGGATGCAATTCGACTGTACGGACGTACGGAGTATTATGCGGGAAAAACTGCCATTTAATTCTCCGATCGTCATCTGCTGACGGACGTAGAGCGCCCCCACTTCCTCGGAGATTTCTTTTTCCGTGGCCCTTGCACTTGAATGCCTGGATCAGCTCCAAACTCTACGGTTCCGAGCATCGGCGTTAAAAGTCAGTCGCTCCGCTCGCCCTTATCCTAGCCCTCACCCAAGTTCTTTCCAACTGAAGTCGAGCGCAGACAAATACCTGAGGTGAGTCACCGCACCCGTCGCGCGACGTGCCATTACTTTGGGTTCTGTCGGCTTGCCAGCAACGTTGCAATTTTAGCAGCATGAATTTGGCAATCCAATCTTCAAAAGCCTACATGCCTTCCTCATGTGTAGTTCAAGCCTTGGAGACGATCTAGACAGCTCTCCATAACGTGCATGGCAGCTTCTATTGATACCACATTCGGGTTTGATCTGAGAGTGTTTTCCTGCAAATGTGCGCTACTCACCACGTGAACTATTACACGAGAGTTTCTCAAGGCTATGATTCGCAGATGTCTCACTCAGTCTTTGATCCCAATATGATTAAATGCGCGCTAGCAATGATCAAACATACAATCGTCTGTAAGAACGAAGCCATGTTGCAGGAATAACTATCGCAGGCTACATTAGGAAGGTAACGTAGTTTACAAAAGTTGGCGTAACCTGGCCACATATACCACATTACTGAAACATGGCTGACCGTGAAGAATAAATAGTAACATGAGCCAGATACTCGCATCGAACCACAAGTGGCAAGCTGCGAAGAACGCGTCGATTAAAGCCCTTGTATAAACGAGCCGTCATGTCCATGTGCTTGGTTTTCAATCTGCTCCAAGACTCGAGAACGCACACATCCATTTGCGTACCGTTCTTTGTGCTCTTCTTGTATCGAGATTGTCAGAACGAAGGTTCTCTGCGCCCTGCGGGCCTGCCTTGCCCTGGCAGTTGGTGTTTCTCCTCACATGGAGATGAAGAATTCACCGCCGTTTAGCTCTAGCTTCAATCCCTATACCGGCGGCGACACCGACTACGACGACATGACGTCACCTCTCCGTTCTGACGGGAGTGATTTCCACTTCCAAGGGCCGCCCGGTGGTGCAATGGAGTGCTGGGGGAACTTACTCGTTGACAATCACCGGAAACAATACCCACAAAAGGGGCGGTTGCCAAGCTTCTGTTTCCTACGATCTCGGTCGCTCTTGGAAAGTCATCCACTCCTATATCGCCAGTTGCCCGGCGATGAGCAATTCTAGCTACAGCTCCACGCTGCCTGGCGATCTTCCCTCGGGGGACATATTGTTCGGATGGTCGTGGTTTAGCAACGAGGGCAATCGCGAGATGTACATGAATTGTGCGGCTGTCACCATCGAGGGTTCGTTCGTTTGAAAGGCTCTCCCGAGTCTCCCGAGGGGCAAGAGGCTCTTTCAACGATCGCCCAGCCATGTTTGTGGCGAACGTTGTCAATGACAGTCTTGCTGACCACTTTGTTGCTCGAATTACTACAGTGAACCATGGAATTATCGTCCCTTTTTTTTTTTTGGCTCATTGGTTGTGGCCAATGCAATCTGAGGGAAGTCGGAAATTAATCTTTTTCAACAGTGGGTCGTTTCATCGCGATTGGAGCGCCTTGTCACTGGGTCCAAGCACGAGTCAAGTGGGTCCAGGCTGCTGGTTGGTGGACTCTTAGGGTTACTTTTGCAGTAGTGTGCATATCACGTGGATCTCCCATGTGCCTTTGGCCCCCAACCAGCTCTCCATGTTTGTTTGATTGGCCCATCTCATTCGAGAAGTCGCAACAAGCTGTACGGACTACAGATTATTAATGAATAATCTTGTCTGGACATCTCCCATCTCAATGAGAACGTTGATTAATTCAAATCGACGCCATCTCCCATCTCGCCCGTGTCACCACACACCCAGGCAGACGGACGGGCAGGCAGTCCCAGTCCCACCCACCCCCGCAATCCGTACCTCGTTCCCAGCACCTTGCAGCGCCGTCTACCACGTTGACAACGTCGGCGTCAACACGTCGGGAGCCATGTTGAGCCCGCAGCCTGTGAGACTCGAAGGGCGGAAGCAGAAGCGCTTAAAGGTCAACAGCGCGTGCAACGCGTGTCGGGACCGAAAGACCAGATGCGATGGACGACATCCAGTCTGTCTTGCCTGTGAAACCCGGGGCTGCGGCCAAAATTGCCGCTACACAAGAAGTCGAGGGAGCGACGTCGCTGCCGAGCCTGCCATCTTGCGCCATGACCAACAACAAGAGTCAACAACTCCCGTCAACAGATTTGTCCCTCCCCCGGCATCTGCCGCCTCTGCCGACTCTCTTCGACGCACGTCGCCATCAGCTTGGGAGGCGCCAGCAAAGGAAAGCGACGGGCTGGCGACCCTCACCAGCTACGACGACAACTCTACATATGGCTCCTCCTCCACGGTCGCCTTCTTTCGTCGAATATTGTCGGCCGACGATGCCATCAAGTCAGCTGTGCGCTTGGAGAGGGTAGAAGATGATCGGCCCCGGCAAAATACCCTTGCTGAGTCAATTGGTGGCGTTGTAATGCTGCCGCGCCGTCGAGATGCTGATAAGTTTGTCTCGTGCTACTGGAGCTTCATGCACCCAATGTTTCCCTTTCTGCACAAGCCAACGTTTCTCCGCCAGTACACCCACTTTTGGACGACGGGACCCGGAAACCTGGATGCGGCATATTTTAAATCTGGCCGAGGCCATGCCGTCTTCGTGTCCATGCTCAATCTTGTGTACGCATTGGGCTGCCAGTTCAGCGACCTCATCCAAGATGCGCAAAAGACGTCGGTGGCTCACGAGTTCTACGAGAGGTCCAAACAAAGCTTTCGACACGACTGGTTGGATTCGGCCGACCTGTCCGTGGTTCAAATCCTCCTTTTGAACGGTGTGTACTTGCAGTCTACCCGGCACGCGAACCGCTGCTGGAACTCTGTCGGTCTTGCCATACGGGTTTCCCAAATCTTAGGATTGCACGTCGAGGGACAGAGATCCACCATGTCACAGCTGGAGCGGCAGATGCGAAGGCGCATATGGCATAGTTGCGTCAGTCTGGACAGGTCAGTTCGTCCGTCCACACCCCCTTTTAATCTCTCACGGGACGTTCTGACCCATTCGTAAAGGCTCTTGTCCATGACATTTGGCCGACCGACAACCGTGCATGGGCCAAATATCGTTCCCTTGCCTCTTCTCATAGACGATGAGTACCTCCAAGTGGACGGGATGGGAAGTCAGCCGCCCGATAAGCCGTCTTATTTGGGTCTGTTTGTGAATTCGTGCTTGCTCATTGACATTCTCCGCGACGTTCTGCACTTCGTCACCACGTGCGAGCCAGATGCAGATAAGATGAGCGACGAAACCGGGATGACGCCCAGTTCGAGGATGGTGGCACAAGTTCTGGAGCTCAACAGGCGACTTGACCAATTCTCCAAAGCATTACCCAGCTACCTACGCTTGAGCGAATCAGAGATGGAAACGTTGCAATGTGACAACGAAGTTGGATTCCAGAAGAAAGTCTTGTACTGTCGGTAGGCCGAAATCCACTCCAGATTGGGTCATCCAGAAGTTGTAAGCTGAAGCTTTTCGATAGGTTTTTACTGACGAGGCTGCTTCTGCTGCGCCCACTGCTACTTGCAACCATGGATGTCCCTGCTGATGACGCCCCGTGCTACTCTTTGAGCGAAACATTGGATGATGGTACAATTCGGCAATGCTGCCAACTATGCATATCCACCGCGTACAATCTCATCGACGCAATCTACGTAAACCTGGGGACAGTGTACCGCAGCTCGAGCTGGCACTCGGTCTACTGTAAGCGTTTTTTTTTTTTTGCAATCATGACGTGGCACATCAAGGTATTGACTCGGTCTCCCAGTCACGTTCTCGTCAGCCATTGTGTTGCTCGCATCTCTCAAGTCCAATGTCCTCGATATACAAACGATGCATTCATCATTTCGGCTTCGCTGGACCCGCTGCCTAGCAATCCTAGACTGGCATAAAGACCACGTTCATTCGGCAGTCCACGTGATCCGTTTACTCAGGGCAGTGCAGCAGCGAATGTTCAAGCAAGACGAGACGGGTTGGTTTCCTCTTCAAAACAAAAAAAAAACAAAAAAAAAAAATTCCCCCTTCTCCCTTGTTCATCCATGGCTGACCAGTTGAGGGACAGAGGCCACAACGGCATGTGGTGGAGGACCGAGTCTCACGCCAGTCTCGTCCCACTTGAGCAATACGGAGGCACCGAATTTCGGAGACGGCATTTCTTTCCTGGATGGCAATTACAAGGATTGTTTCGGCACAAACCTCACCAGCTTGGATTGGTTGGAACTTTTCCAATCCGAGGCGTAATCAGGGGCCAGGAGTATATAGGCTACGAGCGCAGCAGAGAGGGTATTTTTTTTTTGATCTACTTTCAAGCCTAGCTACTACTTGCTGTGCCGAGCCGAGTATAGCATGCATGCATGCATGCTCCATGTGATGTGACCAAGCTGTCTGTCCAGTTCAGCTTGTTGAGCGGATGGCTTTGGCGATGGACTCGGCGACCTCGTTCGGCTTCGTCAGTTGCGGACTATGGCCGGCGTCGATCTCGTCTGTCCTGATGCCATAGCCCGCCGCCGTGCCCTCCACCATCATCTTCTGAATCTCTGGCGGAATGGCGTTATCGCGCGAGCAGTAGAGATATGTACAAGGCACGTGTTTCCAAGCCGCGAAGGTGAGCGGGCTGTGCATGACTCGGTAGCTCTGCGGCTTCAGCTGCCGCACGATCTGCCCGACCTTGTCCTCGGGAACATCGTTGTAGAAGATGTGCTCCGGGGTGTCGGGATTCACCTCGAGGCCGTCGTCGGAAATGCGAAACCAGGGAAGGGCGTTGCCGCCAAAGGCAGAAATCAGGGATGCGTTCTCAGGAATGATGAAGGCGGTGCAGAAGTAGAGGTGGACGATCTTGTCCCCGGCCGCCGCCCCGTCCCCGTCCCCGTCCCTGCCAACAAAGTCACGCAGCGCCTGGCAGGCCGGGATGCTGCCATACGAGTGGGTCACTATGGCCACCCTCTGGCCATTGGCAATGGCCTCGGACACGCGCCGGCGGATGACGTCGACGTCTGGGTCAAAGCTGTCGACGTGTTCCGGGGGCCCGACGGAGGGGAGCTCGATCAGCTCGGTCTGGAAGCCCTCCTGCCGGAGGATCTGGGCGACGGGCGCGAAGGACTGTGCGCTGTGCCACGCGCCCGGCACGAAAAGGACGGTGATTGGGGAAGAGGAGGGCATGATGGGATGCTGGTGTGACGTGAAAACTCGACAAGGAAGGCCCGGCTGGGGTCGCACAGCAGGAAGACAAAGAACAACCGGGCAACCTTTTTATAACCCTCTCGGTGACCCCCCCTCCCTTGCTTTCTCCGCACATATGATATTCGCGCCGTTATAGGCGCTATGCTAGACGCTATGCTAGAAAAAAGACCCGTGATCCGTGCTGCTTCGTCCTCTCGCGCAATTACACGTCACATGTTACCGTGAGGCATTACATCGCGCGGTTCGAGCCGCCAAAGGGATGATGTAAGAATCTGTGCATATCTCCTTACATGTTAAGCGCGCCAAGGCTTGTGGAGTCACGACCGCAAGGGTCTGTATCCAATCGGATAAAAGTGCATGAGAAGTACATTGTAGATAGGAACAAGGGGGGAGAGGAGAGGCAGGCAAAGCGCCTTGCCCACTTTACTTTTCCACTCGGGAAGCCCCGATCAACGTGGAAAAGCTCGGCCCGGCCAAGGCCAGGAGAGAATCAACCAATCAATGCACGCCACCTTTTCGAAAACTCCTCTTGCGCCTGATGACACATGGCCTCGACATCCACGTCGGCAATGACCCCGTTCCTGTACTTGATCTCCTCCTCAACCTTTGCCAGGTCGTCGTCTATCCCCTCGGCCATCCACTCGTACGTGTCGCCGATGCGTCTACTGCTCTGCACCAGCCACGAGCCCCGCTCCCGCCTTACGGCGTCGTACACGGCGAGAGCTACCCGGTGGCCGCGATGATCCGAGATTTCCTCCTCGCTGGCGGCGAGCAAGTGCGCCAGCACCGCGGCGTCCTCGATGCAGAACCCCGCCCCGGCCCCATGATGCGGGGATGTCGCGTGGGCGGCGTCGCCGACCAGACAGACGCGGTCCTTCGCAAAGGTGGGCGGGGGATTCTCGCCCAAATCGAAGATTGCCCACTTCGAGATTTTTGTCGTCATCATCAATTCATGTTCTTATTCTTCTCCCCAATGTATGCTTTTTTTTTTTCTTGCTGCGCTGCGCTGCGCTGCGCTCAAGAAAAGGAAGGGGACAATAACTCACAATGTCGAGTTTCGGGCTCGTCAACTTCAGCAGCTTGGTGATTCCGGGTCCGAAGTTGGAAAAGTCCCGCAGCGCCGCCTCACGGGTAGATTGCGCGGTGAGCTTTGAGCTGTCCGGCCATTCTCTCGAGGTCGCGTGGAACGCAACGACATTGACTGTCTGTCCGTGGTTGACAGGGAAGGTCAAGACGTGGCCACCTTTGCCCATCTGTAGACGTTTTGTGGTAGCAGACAATGTCAGTGGCTTTCCGCATCAAAAGAGTAACTGACTGACTGGGACAAAAAGGTGACGGGGGGGTGAAACGGGGCGTGGTGTGTTGATGTGGGTGGGAACAAAGGCTCACGCTTTACATACATGCATGGCTGCATTCTGGGCCTTCTCTTTCCCGATGGCGTTGATGGCCTCTTCCATCGGCACCAGGGCTCGATACGCGTACTTGTGTGTATACGACGGGAGAGCACATGGATGATGGGCGCCGAACATCAGCTGACGAACTCTGGACTTGATCCCGTCGCAGGCCAGAATGACATCCGCCTCGTCCTCTGAGCCATCGGCGAACCTGAGTCGCAGTCTCCCGTCGGGGCCCTCCTCGTAGTTCTCCAGCCTCTTCCCGACGTGCGCAACCTCCCTCGGCACCAGCTTGATGAGCTCGTCCAGGAAATGCGCCCGGTGGACCCCGTTCTGCCCGAGGTCGTTTGAGATGGTAAAGGCGGGCTTGGCAGCTGCATCATCATCCTCGTTCCGCGTGTCGTAGAAGTCGAACCATACCTTTTGCTTGCAGGGCCACAGGTTGCGCGTGCACACCCTCTCGTAGGCCTCGTATATGGCCGGATGGCAAACTCTCATGGCCTGCAGGGCATTGGGCGTGAAGGAGACCCCGGCGCCGATTTCTTGCATCTGCCCTGCTTGTTCGAATATCTTGATTCTGAGCCCGCGGTGGTGAAGGGCAACCGCGAGCGTGAGACCAGCGATGCCGCCGCCGATTATGGCGAAAACGTGGTCTTTCTTGGCCGCCATGGTTTTTTCCTGTTTGCTTGTTTGCTTGCTTGCTTGCTTGCACGAAGCAACATCTCATCTCCTCTGCTGGATGTTGTTTTTGAGCTTGGTGGCCTTATGAAAGAAAGCCCCGTCCATCTTTGGAACCGAGCCGAGCCGAGCCGAGACATGGCGCAGTTGTCATGCGTCATTATGTACATGAGGTGCCGGGTAGGTAGCCCTTATCCGCTCTCACTCGGCCGTTGACTTTGTCCGATCAGAAGTTGGGCACACGAGTTGGTTGGTGAACGTTCGTATTGCACCGTGTAATGTGTTGCAAACTCCGTTCGAGTGCGACGCATTGCGCCAAAGTGCACATGTACGTTTGTTTCCCCTTGCTTTGTTTGGTCATGTGTACTCCGTGCTCCGTAACCTCCCATCACAATCAAGTCCTCGCCCTCCGAACCTCGTCCTTCACGGCATCCCAGATCCACCCATCCACCTTATTATTCTTACCCTTCTTCTCATACCCCTTGCCCTTGCCCTTGCCCTTGCCCATGCCCAATTCCTCCTGCACATGGAACCCTCCGACAGCCCTATACATGTACCACTTCCTCGCGAGGTTCTCGGCCCTCGCATCCCGCGCGTAATTCACCAGGCCAAGCCTCGTGCCTTGCGAGGGCCGCAAATCCCTCACCGCGAGGCTGCTATATCTCGGCTTGGCAACGACGCTCATGGTAGTCAGGGTAAGCCGCGTAGACGCAGGCATCGCGCGGACAAACCGCTCGAGGACAGGTCGCGACGTGCGCGCCCCGGGCGGGAGATGGACATGGATGTGGGTTACAAACGGCGCAGTGGTGTATGAGATGAAGAGGACGGGAATGACACCCGCCACGGCCACTAGAAAAGCAATCCAAATCTCGCGTCAGCCTTCTCCTGCGATAATCAGCAATCGGGTAACTACTCCCGAGTTCCTCACGAGCTAACGAACCCGCTGCGATTTCAGCCATTGGCTTTTCGGCCTTGACATGGCTTGGCACAACCAGTAACGTAAAGAATGCGCCAAGGAGTAGACTGGTGAGCTTGAGCATGGCCAGAAATGTGATTCTGCCGGTTCCAGCATGGTGTATGATGAGTCGTTCGGGTATTTCTGTACCGAAAAAGAAGGAGAGGAGAAAAAAAAACATGTTCTTGTCAGCTCCGTGAAGCAGAAGCAGATACGCACCTGTCAAGATTGCATTGCATGCCATGCCATGGTACGGAGTAGGGGGTAGAGAATACGGTACCGTGGCTTTTTGAAATGCAGGACGCCGCTTTCGCTCTCCTCTGTTGGTCGCTCTGTTGGTCGCTCTGTGTCGGCCGTCTGCGGGACGATGCTTGCGCGAAGCATCTCAATCGGAGCTTCGTCTGGATGTGCGGGTTACGCAGCTGCCATGGCATTCGAAACGACGCGATGGACGGCGAACAGGATTTCGCTGAGCTTCCAATGCCTCCCAGGCCGACTCTGGGGCCAATGATTCCTACGAGTAGCATGGCTGGGGTGTGTCTGGCAATGTCATTATGCAGGTCAAATGATGATGAATCTGAAGGTGTGTGTGTCAAGGTCAGTGAAATATTGGTGACCAGACGTGCGACTTGTTGGGATATCCCGGAGCTGGACCTACCCTGCAGCTTGACGACTTATTTTCTCCTTGCACTCCCGTCCTGTTGCATCTGTTGCCTTGTCTTGACTCTTTGAATTGCTTGCGTGCTAGTTTTCCCTTGCAAGTTGTATTTATGATCTGTCCTCAACATCATTTTTGGGTAAGCACCTCCGAACTTGCTGAAGATGTGCCCGGACAAAAAGCGCAGCATAATCACGGCCAAAAAAAAAAAAAAACATCGACTTTACTTTACTACCCACCCCGTTTATTTAGTGTCATCCAAGCTCCGCGCCATGAGATCTGGGCATGAGCGACCAGTTTAGGTACTGCTCCCCGATGACAAGTTCGTCGTTGTCAGAAACCCGGTATTGTACATTCCTCCATGGCATAATCAATCATCGTAACATGCCCAAGTATGCGCGAAAATGCCATCCAAGCAAACCTCCAACACCCCCATGCCCATCGTGCTCATCAAGTTCGTTCGTCG
Organism: Epichloe aotearoae; assembly: GCA_000729855.1. Lineage (NCBI taxonomy): Eukaryota > Fungi > Ascomycota > Sordariomycetes > Hypocreales > Clavicipitaceae > Epichloe > Epichloe aotearoae. The sequence goes on along the minus strand of JFGX01000167.1, from coordinate 14,295 downwards.
CACTGCACTACTACTTTGCTCGGCACAGTCGGACAATCAATCACCCTAGAAACCAGCCTAATTCTATGGAGGGTTATTCTTTTGCTTCCGATACTGTCCCCTATATTAATGCATGTACCCGTGCTGAAACGCAGGCAAAATCCTAATTTGTTAACCGACAAACGAGAAAAAGATGGCGAAAGAGCGTCGATACAGGCGCATGTCCTGTAGGGGCAAAACAAGAGGCCAGAGAATCTCGGTTTGCTCCATTCTGTGGGACTCGTGGTTGTGGTACAGCCCTGGGGGAAGTCATCATAGTTGTCGCTTCATGCCCGCCATGCCGCCGTCAAAGTCCCAGGCTCGCTTCAATCCTCCCTCGTAGACACTAGCCACAGACTCTTGCCACATGGCTGGGGTGATGAAGTTGGGTATTGAAGTTGCCGAAGAGTACTGGGCATGGGCCATTTGCCCGACACTCGGCGACAGCGATTGACCGGAAGTAGGATCCGTGATGGCTGTTTGATCTGAGGGACCTGGAGGAGATGAAGCGCTTAGTGATGCGTGTGAAGCGGAGCCGAGCAAAGTGCCAGGTTGGGAGGGCGTACCAAACGAAGTGTTCCAATTCCTGTCGAGGCATTGTTAGCAGCCGCGCTTTCTGTGCCTGGACGACAACGAAAAAAAAATCAAACTTACTCGAATATCCGCGCAGGATTCCAGGTCGGTGGGTTGTTGCCCAAAGCCATGTTCTGCTGCATATCCGGCGCCTGACCGTCGTGTGGCATCATTACGAGCGACTGTACCACGGGAGAGTCACTTCTGCTGTCCAATGGGCCCACAGAAACAGGAGGTGTGATGGGATGACTTATGTAACTGACTTGTTGGTTCGAGGGACCCAGATGTTGATGATCCATGGAGCCGGCACGATGCACGGAAGCACCTTGAAACGCAACATTTGCCCGTGGAGGGCTTGGCCGGTTAGAAGGATGGGGACTTCCGTACGGAAATGACGGTTTGAGGACAAATGGGCGCCGTATGTCAGCGGAGAAGGCCTCGCGAATCGCATCAACTTGTTTTTGCAAATCCGGCATGGGCCAAGACTCCATAATCGTCTCCATAAGCCTCATGTGACGCTGAAAATACTCACGGGCATCACTGTTGAGATCCGGATCGGGAGAAACAATGGCAACCTGAGATCCACGGGAGTTAGCGACAACGGGGCTTGGCTTGGCGGCAAATTGCCAAGAGCAACAGAGCAATGATGCCGACATACTAGGTGAATCACCACACATGAAAGTCCCGCGTACAAGACGAAGCTGAAGCCGCGCTGCATACTTTGCAGATCTACCAGGCCGTACTGTTTCAACACCGCTTCTTGTAGGCGACATAGAGCCTTGGCTGCACTATAGCAAATAAGCATGCGACGTTTCCACTGGGCTTCATGGGCGGTCGGATCAAGGAATGACAGGACCGGCCGATGATATAGGATCTGCAAGAGGTAGTAGTACGAGTGCAGATTGCCGAGAAACGATGATGGCAGGTAGGGCGGTGAACCGTCGGGCGGGTACGAAACGGTCATGTCTGCTGGCAATTCGCTGAGATACTCTGAAATGTTTTGCTCGATTTGCTGGAACTCTGGATTGACCCCCCAATCCTTTGTCCTTCTGAGTTTGGCGTATACTGTGCTCATTTTCCGAATGTTTCGCACAATGCGAGCCAAGTATGTGAAATTCCTCGAAACATGATATTCGGTGTCGTCACCGCCGGGTATAGGACGAGGGACGCTGAAGTCCACTGACTCGTCGTTGACAGTCAAGTCATGCCGGCCTGGTTCAGCAATCAGAACAACTGACTGCACGATGTGGCGGGATTTTTTCCCCCACAACCGCTCGCGATTTCTCTACTTTCTAATCTCGCGCTCACTGCAACTCACTCACCTTGGGGTCCTCCAACCATTGTCTCGCAGGCAAAAATATTCTGCCATATTCTTGTCCGTAGGCGACACTCGGTGATGGTAAGTTCGCAAGGGATTCCAGCTTGGTGATCTTCGTGGTGATCATCCAAGCCCAGATCTTTGCCCATTTGGACACACTGAACGACAAGCATCCAAGATCGATAAAAGTACCCTCGTTTCGGGGCAGCTTCGCGCGCTTTGAGAATCATGAGCAAGGCTTGGAGTGTGCTTAGCCTCGGTGTGTCCATGAACGAATCAGCATGCCCTGTTTGCGAAATTGAGTCAGCCAAGACTTGTTCCAAACTCCCCCAGGCTCCTCCCGTACATACTAGATGCCAGCGCTAGCCACTGCTGACCCATTGCCGGTTCCTCTGCCAATCGACCTCCTATGGCGAACAATGCCTCGAGAATCAGGGGCGAAATGGCGTCTCGATTGGTACTCCATTGTTGATAAAAAGCAACCTTGTCCAAGACGGGCACATAGGGATGGACGTGACTAAAGTAGAGATCGAAGTGATGCAGTGCCGTAGACTCGTCCGGCATCAGTGCCGGTGGAATCCGGATTTTGTGGCCCGGTATAGTGGTCATGTTGGGCAGGATCGAACCATAATCATCTTCTTCTTCCACTGCTGGTTGTTCTTCCCGTCGAAACGAGGCCTTGTTGCGGAGATACGGTGCTGACATTGCCCAAGTCAGCAACTGACTGGTTTTCTATGAATACTGGAGGGAGTAGAATGACCTACCGGTTCCAATCTCGTTCACTTTCAACCCCCCAAGCAAGTCAGCGAGATCCTTTTGTTGGTATGAATCGACCGAATGAGCTTCTGGCGATGAGTCTTGCCTCGGACCGTGGTGGTTTGGCGGCGTGGGGAACGTATTCGGGCCATTGTATGACTGGTTCAAGACACCTGGCGGGGGAGCCGTGGTGTAGTGCAAATTGACTTGATGTAGCGCCGCTCGGTCGCCTTCGGAGAGTGCGCCTGGCGCTGCATAGAGGTCTGGCACTGGGTTGGACGCATCTTGCAAGACTTGTCCAGGCATCGACATTTGCTGGAATGGGCCGGATGGATTTAATATGGCATCGTACATGCCCATGGAGTCGGATCCCTCGTAACCATTCGGCCGTACGCAATGAAGTTTTAGTCGTAAACAGGCTGAACAGGGCCAAGTATTAGTGGTTGCCGCATCGCATTTGATCTTCCTCTTCCGGCAGCCCTCACAGGCTCTCATTACTGTGAAAAAGATGTGGTGAGTATGCGACGAGAGGACCATCAAAGAAGATGCTCATTGTCCAGGAAGTATACCTTTTAGTCGCTTGTGGCGATTGTGCTCATCGACGAAAACATAGTCTGGAAGCCATTGTGTCAGCCGCGTTCCAGCTGTCGAAAGTGGCGGGCAGTATCATCTCTGGAGAGGCAGGTCTGGAGCGAACATGGTGAATGGCGCACTGCCCAGCGAGAAATATACTGACTCTTTTGGGTTTCCCGTTGGGGAAACTGTTGCGGCACAAACTGGAAGGAACTCATTTGTGCTGCTTGAGCGCTGTGCGCATCTTGAGGTCGAATTTGGCGGACGGAGGGATCGGTCGACATTACGGACGGCGGGTTCCGAACCTCGAAGGGACTCGGTCGCGCACGGCGGCGGCGACGAAGGAGCGGCGGGAGGGAGGGAGTAGGGAAGGCAACGAGTCGACTCGGCGTGTGTGAGGCCCTCTGGAGCAGAGACGGCAGCAATGGTGAAGCTGATACGATGAGGTTGTCTAGAGATTGTCTAGAGAGGTCCCAAAGTCTGCGGAATGTGCGTGAGGAAGCGGGAGCGTACAGCTGTTGACATCAAGTCGACAGCCGACACAGCAGGCTTTCCGGCCGGCTGCTTGTTGGGCCACACCTACAGTACGGATTACACACCACAACCAACTTGACGTGAGTCGGTGGCGGAAGGAGCCAGAGCAAAGAGGCAGTGGGCAGCAGATGTGGGGAGGACAGCGGGCTAGGGGCAGGGCCAAGGCCGGCAAAGCGACGGGGTGGGCGGATGGGTAGGCGCAGTAGCAGGCAGTAGCAGGCAGTAGCAGGCAGTATTAGCAGGTAGTCAGCAGGGTTTTGAGTGAATGTGAATCCCGTCCGTCAGAGGGTCAGAGCACCGTAGGACGGGTCGGTAGGACGGTTGGTAGGACGGTTGGTACAGTGATGTAGGACGGTTCGCATCAACCTGATGACCGGCAACTGCCGCCTTGTCCTTTGAGGCGCCGAGCTGAACAATCTGGTGGACGGACGTATCGGTCTCTTCACCATGAATGTTTCGTACATGGCCGCGGCCGGTCAGAACCGATCCTGACGCAATCTGGTCTGGCGTGTTATGTGCTGTTGGAAAGAACGCGCTGTTGGGATATGCTTCCTGTGAATCCTGTCCATACAGTGCGCATCGCGGATTACGGACTACATACGGACTACTCCGTACGGAGTACAGCTATCAACAAATATCAATCAACATATACCTGCATGTCATCGGGGAAGCTGGAACCGTCGATCCATGTCACGGCGTTTGTAAGGTGCCAGTCAGCAATCAATCCATAAACGTGCCGAGTCCACCACGCGGGAAACCGTGCTCTAGACAAGGTACATCTTAGGGTTACCTAAATTCGATAGCGACCAGTTGAGCACCCGAGCCGCATTTGCAGTCGTGGCATGCCATCGAGGACGATTTTTCATGCTGTGCGAAGTTGTTCGAGGCTATAATATAATAGTTGTGGCGTTTGCGACACTTTGAACCCTGCAACGAATGAACAAGTACGATCCTAGTTGTCACACTTTTTTTGTACTTCCTTCCTTTATCCTTCCATTCCTTTCATTGGAACCCAGGTTTGACGGCATGTGAGATGGCCCTCTTTACCAAGCAAGTAGTAAGTTTCACCAAATCCATAACCTTTTGTACACGACAAAAGTGATATACCCTGCATTGGCATTTACCTGTGAAGGGGTGGGGACGTTGGCCTCGAGATGATGCTGATTCGGCTCAAGCTATCCCGAGTTGCTTCTCAGCTGGCCACGCAAATTTCTGCAAGCCGGGGCCAAACCACGATAATATGTACTAGTGACACCGCTGCTCCTCCTAGTGGAAATGTAGCCCTACATGACACACACACACACACACAAGAACGGAATACAGTCCATCTCTCTGATGGATCGTGTCTGAGTCTTCGACGTTGCACGGCGCCAGATGCATCGAAAATCTGTTCTTTATGGGTGGGGTATGTTGATCGGTCCCACGAGCCCAGCAATCTGGGGCAACAACCGAGAAACAGACGAGCCGAACAGTGAGACAAAGGTTGTCACTGCTCTATCGTGCATTAGTTGAGGTGGTGATGCAGGCTGGATTTTTCATCGTCATACCGGAGTCCTGGAGTCCTGGTGACCAGTGTCCAGGGTTCAACCTTTGTTGTGTCATCCCGCCGACAAACGACCGAGGTTGATCTGATTTCTAATAGCACTCGAGTACGGATCCGTAGGGTGGTTTGGATAGGTAGGTGACCCTTCGGAGAAACAGGCTAGACTTGCCTGTGAGGCTGTGACAGAAAACCCGTCTTCTCCCTCGGGCGGCAGGAGAACCATCTCGTCTCGTCAGCACGTTTCAACCCACCCCGAGTACAATTGTGGAACTGTACAACAAGGATGAGCGTGTGCTTTGCTTATTAGAATGGAAATTGTGGCCAACGACAAGAAACGAGAAGTAGCGACGTATTGTCATATCTCTCTGTCTACTGCGAAGTTCTAGCCACCACATGCCAGGTCTTTTCCTTCTGTTGGTTCGTGCCAGACTCAAGAGCCCCCGTCCACATACATAGAGCCTGAATTGCCTTACCGAGGCTTGAGGGGCTTCACGAGAACATACCGAGAACATACCCCTTGATAGACGGTGGATGACGAACTAAGAGTTGGTGTGATGGGTGTGCTTGCAATCAGGAGGTGATGCCGTCGTTGGAATCTTCCGAGAACTTTTCGGCCGATATGCCGCCATGGGGCCAACTGGAGGAGCGGAATGCTGGCAGCCTGAAACATTCGAGAGCGATCGAATCGGGATCACGAGGATTACGAGCACGTTCATGGCGGGCCGATTGTTCACTCCCCTGTAATCCCTCATCAGAATTGCGCACCTGGCACAGCCTGAGTCGAAGTGGATGTCTGGTGCCAACGCTAACCCAACCCCGCCCCTCGGTAAGCCGGCGGGATTTTCTCCGACCTGCCGCGTGTCACTCTCCGAACCACCGCACCACAGCAAGTGACCTCAGAGCGTGGCAAAACTCCATTTCCTCATCTTCTACGGCACGTAATTCCGACCCTTTGCTCAAGTCGACTTGCCCAGTCTGTTGGACTCGGCTCAACGTCATGGCTCCCGCAGCACTGGACAATGCGAATCCCACCATCGTGAGCGCATCGCAATTGCCAACTCGTCACAAGAAGGTGGCGCCTCGGAAGGGACCCGACAGCAAGTATTCGGAAATCATTTTCTCGAAACCAGCCTTCTTCTCCAGCCCGCTTTCTGACGGCGATGCCACATGGCCGGTTGGCGATATCCGTGGCGATGGTGGGCTTGAGCCAGAGCCAATCGATGAGCAAGAGATCTATGGTGACAACTACCGCTCAGCATCCTCATTCGATCGAGGACAACAACCCCATCATATGAATGCTGACGAAAAATTCACATGCAGATCTAATATCCACCATTTCAGATCCGGAACATCCTGTTTCACTTGGCCAACTATCCATCGTCAACATCAACGACATCCACATCACTCCGTCTCCAGCACATGGGGTGCCCGATCCGAACACCATCGTCCAGGTAGTTGTCGAAATCACACCCACTGTCACACATTGCTCTCTCGCAACCGTTTTGGGACTCGGCGTCCGTGTCCGGCTGGAGCAGTGTCTGCCTCCGAACTACCGAGTTGACGTGCTTTGTAGAGAAAACACGCATAGCCAAGACGATCAGGTGAACAAACAGCTGGCAGACAAGGAAAGGGTAGCTGCCGCACTCGAAAACGACTCTTTGAAGGGAGTCTTGGATAAAATGCTCGAAACCTGCGTATGAATAGAGCCAGCCATATACTACGTAACTTGATGGTAAATGCCATTCCCAGGCCAAGACAGTGGGCCCCAGGACACGCCCGTCTTTCATTTCAGCTACGACTTTCTTCGCCCAATCGACCCCAATTTGCCCGTGCTGGGTCGACGGCATCGATGATAGAAACTGCGGTGGATGGATGTCAAGTAAAAACTTGATTTAATGAACTGTGTCGGTACTTGTCAATTTTTTGGTGGTGCTATAGGAATGACCACGCCGAACCCTGATGATCGTTTCCGCCGATGTTGCGAAGCGCGTTGTGCCATATCACCTATTGCTCAGAACAATTAGTACATTCGTGTCGCGGAACCATCACGCACCGGCCGTGTCTGTGTCAAGGGGTCTCGAGGAACGCTGGTGGGCAACCAGAACTAGGAGACACACATACCGTATCAGATCCAGCAAGGCTTTTGTCAATAGCAATGCTTGTAAGACACAATCCCGCAATTATTCATGCTGACTTTGGGTTGTGTCAGGCACTAAAACATGAGTTCCCAGAGTATCAAGTCTGCTGTATGCAAAAGTGCTCAAAGCTGCAATGTATATCATGGCTTCATGTAATTTATCCATCGCCACCCAGGCCAACTGTCCAGATAGACAGATGATAGCCTCTTGGCCCCAAACGAGTACCATAACACGATCCATCGTTGCAGAACACAACGCTCCTGCAGCACCACCACACCTAATCTCCACCAGAACAACAGAATAAATAACCTTATTCGACATGCACGTATGCATGCGTGCTTTCTCGGCCACTGCTCCGCTCTGGCAAAATGATGTGCGCCAAATAGGGAGGAGATTCTTCTCCCAGAAGCATACGGGGGGATGAGGAAACGATTTCGGGTTCACCAGCAAGCGGCCAGGTCAAATGGCATCGATGATGCACGGGAAACGCCACTCCGTGCTGGTGTTTTTTCATTTGACCCATCTCAGTCAGCCATCGCCGCCAAGTCTTGGCAATATTGCTCGCAAGCTCAAAGGCGCTCTAATTCGGAAGGTCCGAGCCTCTGAGGAACAACCAACGCCCCCACGGCCAATCTATCTGGAGCCTAGACAGACCAAACTCTTCCTCAACACGATCGGGGCATGGCTCCCAGAACGCCTGAACGCCTGAAGTATGGTGCGAATGTTATCTAAATAGGGACACGTACAGCACAGTAAGATGGACGCTACCAGCTACCAACAGTGTGGTGACACTTCGCCGCAGACGGCCGCCATCAAGGTGGCCGTCTTCTCGGACCATTTCCCACCGAGTAGGAACGGGCTACCCTGCCGCGAGTTTTACGATTCAGTATTCCAACATTGTCGCAGTGGTTGGACACATTATTCTCATCATGTCGGCCAAACCCTCCGTCATTAAGGGGACAAGAAGAGATCGTCGACCCTGCCGTCACCACCGCCCGAATCTACATTTACTTCTATCTGCTGATCAACTTGCGATTCCTCACCGGTTCTTTGGCCATGATCTACTCGGAACATTTCGTCGGCTTCTGGCCATCATTCACGCTGTCCACCATAAGCCATCTCTCATGTCTATGTGTGCTCTTGTACTTCAAGAAGACGTACAAGCTCACCCCTCCTACCGGATCAGTCATGGGCAAAGCCGCCAAGCTTTTTTCGTCTTGCGTACAAAAAAAGCAATGGGTTCAGAGATGCTCAATTCTGGGAACGCGTCAAGCCTCGCAACATTTGAGATCGGGAGGAGCCTGTACCGAGGTGGATGACATTTGATGACGAGTGTGTAGATAGATAGATAGCCTAGCTTATACCACTCCATTTCCCCCCCCCTGCCACGTGACTGGTCATTGCTGACGTGAAATGAAGTCAACTCCTTCTCACGATTCGTAGCCTCTCACTTTCACCAATTGCGTCGATCTTTTAATATATAACCACTCTTCTTTTTGACCATCTTGGTTGTACCTTCTTCCTGATATACCCCTCAGGCAAGCACAGTCCAATTTCATCGGCTCTTAGTACGCGGTTGCCGCTCGATTCACTTTCCTTTCAAGAAAAGAATCATCAAGAATATCATTTCTCTACATTTAGGTGGAGATTCACGGGCACACAGTTCATGTTGCTCCGGGTCAACGTGGGCTGGCGGTGCGAACTCCAGACATTATCGACATTGTCCTTTCTTTCGTATCTGCTCTTCCACCATTGAGAAGACGCCATTGTTCAATTCAGTGATGCCAAACCCCCATTGAAGCCATGCCAAGCAACGAGCTGTGCCCGGAATGCTGCGTCAACCGGCTCAGGAAATCAAGATGATGCAGTCCAGTAGTTCCCTATTCCATCTGTTTCCAAGGAATCCCACTACCAAGGGGCTCCGAGGGAAGCAAGTCTTTCGCCGCTCACGGGGAGATCAGCCCACCACCGCCACCCTTGCAAGATTCGCCCTTCCCACATCGTCCCACAGAGACGTCCAAGCGTCTTTTTTTCGGATGTGGAATTATCAGCCACGGGGAACGGCCCGGCGTGCTATTCGTCTCTATGTACAACACCCATGGGTCGAGTTACGCCGCGGCAACCTTCAGTCTGCGGCCAAGGCGTTGGGAAAACGTTCTCTGCGCTGCTATTCCTGGAGGTGAGTGCAGGCACTGGTCTAGCCTGCACGGATTCCGGAGCATTGGCGCAGCCTGAGTTGAATGAATGCCAGCTCCTAGACAAGTCGAAATGCTATCAACGCCCAGTGCAATAGTGAGAGACCAGCAGGTGCGGAGAGGCCGTCAAGAAGCATGTACAGTAAATAGTATTGAGGTCATTGCTAAGAAGAGAAAATACATAAAACGTGAAAAGATTCTTAGCAGGCGTGCCTTCTGCTCAAGACCACATAATCTTCTTCCGAGACAACCAGGAATGATTTCAAGTCCTAGTAATAAACATCTTTCCCTGAGAAGCCTCCCATGAATGCGATGTCTGAATATACCAGGTACCGGCAAGTCGTGGAAGTCATACACACTCCACTACTTGTTCAGACTCAACCCTCACTCAATCATACTGAATTTCTATATACCAGGGACCGCTAAGGCGGTCAATAAGTACACAAGCCGCGGAAACTCCAGCAGTATAGGTGATTGTGTGAGTTTCGACCAATTCTTGGTGACGAAAAAAGAAGCCGCTCCTCCGATAATTTTGCAAAAGAATCCTACCAGGACGAAAGCCGCGGTTTTCAATGTTTAATGTTATAGCGTGACGAATCTCGCCATTTACAATCCGGGCTTCGGCGACATAGCGGGCGTTAACACGTATTGTCAATTCACCAATGACGTATGGGGTGTCTCCCCTATAATCAATTGTCGACTGAATGCGGTGTCTTCGCTGAAAGTTGGGCCTCCGCCAAGAAGGCGTGATGGGTAAACACATTCCTCCTCCTGATTGGCGACTGAACAGATCGTCAATAGCGTCTACCTCGGTATCTGCTGGCTTGTGCTCTGGGGGAGCAGGCGCAGGCGCCTGCCCATCATCAGCATCGCGCAGAATTGCTGCGCCGTAGACGGCAGTGACAAAGAAGAAGAAGAAGAAGAAGGCGCGCATTGCGAATACACTGCGGAATGTTCTTGTTAGGGGGTTTAATCAATGTATCAAGGTGCTTGGATGGGCGAATGGTATGACGGAGGTGGGATGAGACATGGAACTCGAGAGGCGTGATGCTTCATTTATATCACCGAGACTTGCAGTCATTTCGAGGTTATCGTATCACAAAGAGGATATTATCCTAATAGTTACGTAGTGTCGTATTAATAGAAGCTCCCACCACGCCAAGTCACGGGAAGACGTCTGAGACACACGACTCAGCTTAATTATCCTAGTTCTACTCCGTAGTGCCTGGTGCAAAATCAAACAGGGATTAGGGCGTATCGCATCTAACAATGAATTCATCCGGCAGGAAGCAAGCAATGCGCCTTGTCAGGGAAAAAAAAAGGATTCAGGCTCCAGCCCAAGAGATCGGGCCGTGATTATGACAAACTGTAATACGGGACAACGAAATGCGCATCCGTTAAAATTTGAACGTACATCCGCCGTTTCCTTCTTATTCCGCAAGAATCAGAATTTCCGAAGGATCGAGCTGGAGCGTTGGCGGGAGAAGAAGAAACAAAAATGCAGCAATGTTTATCGTGATGCAAGCAAGGTAATATAAGTCAGGTCGGTTAACAGTCGTTGTGGCTCTTCCCTGGAAATTTGTCAGCCTTACAATGTACAGTACCCCTTCTTGGAGTATTATACAGATGTACATGTATATAAGAGGGGGGATTGAGCAAATCAGGTGCCAGAAAGAGAATAAGGGAGATAGAGGCTGGGATAAGTAGGTACCTACTCCGTAGATTCCCTCACACTTTATATAGAAAATTACATATATTTTAGTAGCATAATATACCTTATGTATCTTCCTTATAGCTCCCTAGAACTATATAGAGATTATACTACCCTAATAGCTAATCGCAGCTGTTAGAGAGGAACGAAAAAGTCAGGCATGTAGATTTGTAAAATAATCTGGGGGGGGGGGAATTCAGGACAGCGGACCGAACGGACCGAGCGGACCGAGCAGACGTTGACAATGGATGGACACATATATCCGTAGTCTCGTATTATTGGTCCTCGCCTGCGGGGCAGCAAAATCCATTTGGCATGCACATTTCCTCAAAGGTCATATGTACACTTCCCCCCCTGGATTATTTTACAAATCTACATACATGCCTGACTTTTTCGCTCCTCTCTGGCAGCTATGATTAGCTATAAGTGCATTACATGTATAACCCCTAGATAGCTACAAGAAAAATACGTAAGTTATGAAACGCTACTAAAGAATATATTATTTCCTTTATAGAGTATTAAGAAATTAGGTGCTTGTTAATCCTAGTCCTTATTCCCTTTTTTCCGTAGCTGACATCTGATTCGCTTGACTACCCCTGTTGTATGGATTTTCAAAAAAATTAGGGGGTGTACTACGGATTATATGTATCTCCTTATCTCCTTGAGGACCGTACGACTACACTTGCATACTAATCCACTTATTTCACCTAATAAAAATTATTGCATTAAAGGGTACTTTTTATGCACTACTAAATTATAATATAATATTTATAGCTTAGATAATTACTAGTATAAACATTATAGTATAATTTAGTAGTGTATAGAAAGTACCCTTTTTTTATTAGGTGAAATAAGTGGATAGGTACGCAAGTTTAGTCTTACGGTCCTCAAGGAGATGTAAGCGTGCTAAGATTTATGGGGCTGTGGGGGCCGTATAGCCCACCTGCCACAAGGTTAGCGACCACGTAGGCACGCGAAAGTGTGATAAAATAGTAATTTATAGGGAAAATCACTAGTATTTATTATTAGCCTATTTGTATATAAGCAAATCTCCTTAGAGGTCATACACCTTGTAGGTATGTTATTGTCAGGAAGAGCTCCTTGACGCATTGGATGTGTGGATGCGGCTCGCGCATTGACTAGGATAAAACCCTCTGTGAGACGAAGGTGAATACAATGTATCAGAAGTACCTCCGTAGACTAGTCATTTTCGTAGCGCACTGTGTACCTTTCAGGTAGAAAAGTCGGCTGCCGTCTGCACCTCTGATTGACCGAATTGAACGCTTTTATCAACACCTATCTACACCCCTACCTGACAGTTATACTATGTGGGCGGTCTTCGCTCAATACCCCGTCCCGCGAACACGTGGCTATCTGGCAGCTAGCTAGGCTCTTTGTCATCCAAGGGATCCAAGGTTCCACCGAGGCTCCACCATATGATCACCCTGTCTCTGACCTCTGTGCTCCTGATTATCGTGAGCTAGCTAGTGCTTTATAACTGTCAAAGGGGTAGCACTGAGTAAGGTAAGAGGTACCTTTTCTTATATGTATCTTATAAGGACTATCTAGTATCTCTCACACTAGCGTAAATACCCCTGTAGTATCTCTAATAGCTCCACTTACTATCTCCTTACATGTACGGACTAGACTCCGTCCACCTTATCTCCTTATGTAGACACGGTCCACCTTGTGGAGTCACGTCAACGAGGGTCTGTACCTAATTGGATAAAAGCGGATAAGAGGTACATTCGTTTATGCGAAAACTACATAGTAATAAATGTACTAGTAATTTTCCCTATACAAATCGCTACATTACACTTATTAATTATCTTAGATAAGCAACGTGTACCCACGCGGTCACTGACGGCCTGAGTCCAAGGAGATACTACTAAGAGCTAATGACCGCCCTGCGTGGGGCTTATAATCCGTAGTCGCTTTGAAATCATTCAGGGGTTACACTGTAGAAGGACTGCGGCTTTTATCTCTTTTATCCAACAGATGTTGTTTTTATCCACCGATGGCAAGGTATGGAGCAACTTGTAATTTAGCCGGGCACATTGTTATTTTAGCACAAGCCCAGGAATCGATCGATCCTCCGGATATTACTGGCTAAATGGCTAGACGTCATTTTATGTATCTCCTTAGCGGTGGTCCACCTTGTGAAGCCACGTTAACTAGGGTCTGTATGTGTCCAATCAAATAAAAGTAAACTAGAGATACATACAACTTGCGGGGGCCCTAGACCCACAAGGTGGACCACCGCTAAGGAGCTCTATACGAGCTCGCCTCGGTTTCATCATGGCATTACTAACTTTTATGGATTACAGCACATGCAATCGTCCTTGTATTTATCCATCGGCATTTGTAATTTTCCTGTCCCCGTGACTCTGGGTATAAAAAAGCTGCCTGGCCTCCCTTCCATCGGAGAGCACAGGAGGAGTTCGCAGAGTGCAGAGACAAATCCTTCGTTGCCCAGCCCGCCACTCACCATCTCAACCCACCCACAGTTTGTCTGACGCCAGTCCTCGTCCGCTCGTTTCCACCACAACACACAACACAGACAGAATGAACACCATCAAGGCCGTTGCCCTGGCTGCCGCCGTGGCTAGCGCTAGCGCTAGCGCCGCGGGTCTCAACGGGCGCTCCATCACTAACGCCACGACGTCGGGTGTCGTCTACACGACCGAGGTGGTGACGGTGCTGACGACGTACTGCCCCGCGGCCACGACATTCATGGTGGGCAACAAGACGTACGCCGTCACCACGGCCACGATGCTCACCATCACCGACTGCCCCTGCACCATCCGCAAGCCCGCTCCTCCGCAGCCCACCAGTGCCCTCCCCGGCCAGGACGAGTGCGCCAAGAAGTGCAACGAGGAGTACAGCGCCTGCCGCACTGCGCCTGACGCTAACATGTCCTTCTGCGCGTCTAAGCT
>JFGX01000166.1:0-56071 GCA_000729855.1 Epichloe aotearoae | reverse complement strand
AATTACTTAATAATAGATAATAAGAGAATTACTTAATAATAGATAATAAGAGAATTACTTAATAATAGATAATAGGGGTATAGGATAATAAGATATTTGCTTAATAGGTTAATAGGATAATAGGGGTATTATCTTTTTATTAGTAGCACCTATTATAGGTTACGTTATATATTACGTGCGTAATTACATAATACATAACGCCACCTAGGGCGTAGACTAGTGGAATAGATCAACCTTTCCCACGATTCCTTGACAGCCCCCCCCCCCCTAAAAAAAAAACCAGAGAAAAATAAGCTCTCAACATCGAAGAAATGGAACGCAGCCTCTTGCGTTCGGTCAGGTTTCCCCGCATGGGTGTTGGTTGCAAGATGGCCTGCGTCTATTATCGATAAGCCGTCATGCTGATCAGCGCTTTACGATCGTCCATGTGCACTAGTGAATCAATCAGCTCCTACTCTTGACGTCATCTGTCCAGCTGATCATCACGACCACGCGACCACGCGATCTGTGCATTTGAGACTCCGACCTGCAATTTCCCAGCCATTGTTGCACCGAGAAGCTCATTCTCTTTGAATTTAACGCACGATTGTCAGATTGCTGGTATTTGCTCCCAACTGCCGTCGCCATGGACCACGTCCTTCGTGGCGCACCATTGGCTCTGCATGCCGCTCGCCGAGCCCATATGGCGTTTGGCCGCATGCCAATGTGCTGCCGTGGAAGACCAGCCAAGTCCACTCGGTCCGTCACAGCTTCTCCGCGCATATGTATTTGGAGCAGAAACTATAGCGGCGAGTCTGCTGCAGAAAAAGGAACAAACAGCCGTGGCGCAACACAAAGAAAGGCAGATGACCGCCCATGGCATCGAGAGAGCAGTAACGCGTTGCCCAAATCGACCTCCCCGGATCCCTCAGGAGGAGATGCAAGTAAAGGTCGGTGTACCAATGATTGTTTCCGATTTATACATCTCCGGGAAAACACGACTGACTCCAGTGCCAGGCCGACTGCTTACGACACCGACGCGGCTCCTGAAGCTCATCCTGCCGATACCGTTTCATCCTGAACAAGAGCACATCAATGCAGATGAACCAGACAAGAAGAAATGGAAGGGCAAGGAAGTTGAGCCTCTGGCACTTCTGATACATCCCCATCAGCCGTTATCGTACCTGGAGAGATTGATACAAGCCGAAATACCACCTCTCCTCGTCAAGAGCGGCGGCGACAAGCTGCCTGAGATTGTCTTTCGAGCCGAAGCGGACTACTCGGGAGATGAGAAAAACGACGAATCAAAGGACTCGGGAGACGGCCATGATTCTAACGGCGCAAACGTCGCCTCATACTCGGGTCTAGGACACGAGGGTCCCAGCACGCACAAACCACATTGGGTACGATGGAGCGGGAGCACTGAGATCGGCGACTTTATCAGAGATGCGGCCAGAGGCCGAGAGTTCACCGTCAGTATCGAAGGCCATGACGAGGAGTTGCGGATTGCTGTGCCTAGCTTCAAAGACAGAACATACTACCTTCGCATGAGGTTGCGACGAATGTCTCACGACATCGATCAGATGGCTCGTGTGAAACGAGAGTGCGACCTCCTCGCACACAAGGGTGCGCATACGCTGGCAAAAGGCGGTTTTGCAGCACTTGCTGGCTGGTGGGGAATCGTTTACTACGTCACCTTTCATACGGAAATGGGATGGGATCTTGTTGAACCAGTGACGTATCTTGCTGGGCTGACGACCATCATGGGAGGTTATCTGTGGTTTCTGTTCATCAGCCGCGACCTGAGTTACAAGGCTGCAATGAACATCACAGTGTCAAGGCGACAGAACGCTCTGTACCAGGAACGAGGATTCGACCAACAGCGATGGGATCAGTTGGTTCATGACGCCAACTCTCTGAGACGAGAAATCAAAGTAGCTGCGCAGGAGTACGGTGTGGATTGGGACGAGATGAAGGATCTTGGGGGAGAAGAAGTCAAGGAGGCGCTCGAGGAGGAGAGGAACAGCAGAAAGAAGGAGGACGAGGATGAAGAGGACGAGGAGGACAAAGAGGATGCCAATGAGCAGAGTCAACAGAAGCAAGAGTCGGGAAGCAGTTCTAGGACGGGCTGATTGCGTAGTTTCATAGGGCGTTTGTTAACAGGGCATTTGTAGGGCATTTGTAGGGCACTTGTAGGGCGCTTGTAGGGCGCTTGTAGGGCGCTTGTAGGGCGCTTGTAGGGCGCTTGTAGGGCGCTTGTAGGGCGCTTGTAGGGCGCTTGTAGGGCGCTTGTTGCAAGAGAATACGTTTCCCATTTCATTTTCATCTGGCTCTTGAATGCATCTGCTTGAACACCAGCCATGCCATCTCCCAGGATGCAACTTCCTGGTTCGTTCGTCTCACATGGAAAAAAGCATCTCAGCCCACTTCCACCCCGCCCCATCCCCATCCACCAGCCTACGTCCAATGCCTGGTCTGACGTTTGTCATGATGTCGCCAACCCAGACCACCCGATTTGACCGGGTCCGCCAATTCAATTATTCCGCGCATTGTCCAGCCGTCGTCGACTCGGGCGTTCATCGCCTGACACCTCCAAGTCAATTCCAAGCCGATCACCGATCACCCCACCTTGACCTGGACCTGACCCGCACGCCGCATCCGCAGTCGCCTGGTACATTTTATCAATCGAGCAAGTAACTCAGCACCGGCAAACGAGGCTCCTGAATGGGGGCATCGGCATGAGCCCAGGATTCTTGCCCGGAAATGACTCCTCAGATCTTGCATCTGCCCGATGGCAAGAAATTCACCGTCGCCCCTGTCTTCGGAGGGATGGGGTTCCGCAGCCATGATCACCATAATCTTCTTCACCCGTATCCGGTGGGCTGGATGACGGTTCTACACACTGAAGAGGAGAAAGTTGACCTCGAACCTTGCGACCGAGATGCCAGAAGCAGCAGAAATATACATGAAGGCAACTCTCAAACGGCAAGGGATGTCGTCGGCGCAGATCAAGACGAGAATGCGGCACAGCCGAAACCAAAGAGACGCACCAAGCCTTTCCACTTGCCTACACTACAGGATGATACGCTGTTCATATCATCCATCTCGATCCCGTCCAGCTCGGAGTTTAAGCCAGCCGTCAGTCCTACGAGGGAAACCGCCATGATGCTGTGGATCACACTGTACTGGTATTTCCATCAGCCAGAGCCGGACCACGGTCTGAACACGGCAGCCTGCAAGGGGACCCCCGATGGCGCAAAGCCGCGGGGCGATTGGAAAATCAAAATCAAGAGAGATGGTGTTCTCCGTGGCCGGAATCTCATCCCCAAGCTCGAGAGAATGGGGTTGATTGCTTCGGAAGACACTTCTGTCGGGACGAGCATGGACGACAATGGCCAAGAATGGGCCAACATGTTTGTGTCGAAGCGCATGTTTTGGCAGACGCCGGCGCATTTGTTCCTGTTCACGTTGCAACCCGTGGCCAAGAGTCGTTCGCCATGCTTGCAATCCACCCCTGGCTCTCCCGGCACAAGTCGGCCTGGGTCACCGAGAGAAGAAGAAGAAGCATCATCATCAACAACCAGGCCTCTGCACTCGCGCTCGCCCAGCGGCGGATCGTGCACCCCAACAGGCGGACAGCTAGCAGCAGATGTTCCCGGCGCTCCGATGCCTACTGCGCCACCCCCTTCCATGCCGGGCTATCCCATCGGACCCTACTTTTCATCGTCTCACCTTCCGACTTACTATCCCCCTCCCCCGCTGCAGTACATGTACACTAATAACATTCGGCATCCCCTGCGGCCGAAGCCCCCGCGAATGGGAGAGGTATTCTACACTCGCTTCATTGAGAGCATGGGCCAGTACTTGTCTTTCCGCGTGGCGTCGTGTTCGCCACAACCGGTGCCTTACCTCGGGCCAATGGGGCCAAACCCACCCGAGAAGGGCCAGCTATCTTCAATGAGCGACAAGGAGCTCATCCGATCGTGGTTTGAGAATCCTCGGGTGAAGGAATTCTGGGGCGAATACACATGCGACTTCTTGGAAAGCGGACTACGCTCAAAGCACTCCTTCCCCGTCATTGGTCAGTGGGATGGCGTTCCCTTTGGCTTTTTCGAAGTGTACTGGGTGAAGGAGGACATTCTCGGGCGGCATGTTGGCAGCGATGTCGGTGACTGGGATCGCGGGATTCACATCCTGGTTGGAGAAGAGTGGTCAAGGGGACGGGTGGCAGCCTGGCTGACGAGCCTAGTCCACTGGTGCCTGACGTCGGATTACAGAACGATGAATGTTTGTTTGGAGCCCAGAGTGGACAACAAGAGGTATGCACGCCCTTCCTTTGTCCCTCTGCAGGTTGTGCGAGGCCGCGTACGGAGTGCTTTCCGAGGGATATTGCTGACTCTGGACAACTGTAGAGTTATGAGGCACCTGGATGCCTGTGGCTTCTCCAAGGAGAAGCAAGTGTCGTTTCCCCATAAGCAAGCCTGGTTCGTCAAGCTGCGACGTGAGTTTTGGGACGGGCCAGAGCTGTAGTCTTGGCATCTGACGATGGGAGCGATTTCTTTTCTTGTTCTTGTCCAGAAGGGAGCACGAACAGGAGCAACGATTGGATATTGACGATGTAATATGCTTCTGCAATTGTACCTACCTCGTACATGTATATCCAACCTGACATGACCGCGACCCCGTCGTACCAGACTGCCCACCCATTCAATTACTCGTAGATTTTTTTCGTTCTTGGCAAAGCCACTCAATTTCCAAGAACACAACCCACTGTACTATATATACGAATCTGGGTGCGGAAAAAAAATCATCTTGGCAAAAGCTATTTTCAACTCACACGATCATGAGGCGACCGACCGAGGTCTAGTAACTACCTCGACCGTGCTAAAAAACGCTGAACATTACTTGGTTGGGGGGGGGGGAGTTGTGAGTTTCTCCGCGGCGCTGGCACGCTCACACTACTCCATCGGCCTGCCAGCTCAAGACCAGAAACCTAGACTTGACGACCAAATCGACCGTCACTGGCATCCAATCGATAATGCTTGCGCAGGAACGAGTTATTCGCCCGCTCTAGCCCGAGCCTGCCTCACGACGGGTCTCGAGATTGTCCCGACGGGAGATGAGCTTCTTTGCTATGTAAGTCGATGACATACATTTTCATCGCCACCCGTCCCGCCGAACCTTCTCCACCCGCTCACCAGGGCCACCACCCATCCCAACTCCCCCAACTCCCCCAAACCACCCATTCAAAACAACCATCACCACCCATCACCATGAACCGCCTCCTCCCTCGCCACGCCGTCCGCCTCCCCCCCCGCCGCATCACCCGCCCCTTCTCCCACACATTCACCCCCGGCCCCGCGCCCCCCAAGCTCCCCGCCTCCGAACAAGCCGAGTTCGAGCGCCTCCAGCGCAAAGCCTCGTCGCCAACCGCCTTCCAACCCGACGCCGACGCCGACGCCGCGCCCGCCGCGCAGCCAGACGGCCTCTTCCGCGGCGCGCCGCCCGAGTTCCAAGGCGACACGAACCCCAAGACGGGCGAGGTCGGGGGTCCGAAGAACGAGCCGCTGAGATGGGGCGGCGCAGGCGACTGGAGCTACAACGGTCGCGTCACCGATTTCTAGAGACCCCCTTTGCTTTGCCTTGCTTCGATGCCGGGATGGATGGGCAAGATGGGAAACGAACCATGAGCATCATATCTTGTCCGGAGGATCACCACGATAGGGGACGTCATCGGAGAAGAGAGGAAAACGGTGTGCGGTTGCTGCGCGACGCTTGCGTGGTAATCTGCGGCCAAAAGACTTTGTGGATTTTCTTGTCGTGTCTGCTGAGCCGGGAGTGGAAGACCTGGAGCCGGCCATGTTGAAATTGGAGGGCCAAGTGTGTACAACCTGGGTTTCTGCCCAACGAGCTCTTCCTCCCAGACACGCTCAACAAGTCCTCATCTTGGGTGGTGCTGTCGAGAGGCCAGTTGTACATCACAGACCACGCACCGCTTCGTTCTTTCAGATTATGATTTGAAATAAAGAGCAAGGTCGCTCTTCTGAATCATGCATGTACTATAGGACACTAAGATTGTACAAGTCGAGGCCAGTTTGCTTCATGCCTTTTGAGACCCTCGCTTTACCACACATTCACTTCCCATCTGCCTGGACGTCCAGTGCCGCCCTACTGTCGTCGGTTGCGTCAGCCATTTCAACATCCTTGTCCATCGCGCTCTTGTTGGTCTCCTCGGCGGCTTGTGCGGGATCCCTCGTCGCATCAGCTCGATTTTCCTTGTCGCCCTCGCTCTTCGCTCGCTCCGGGCCGTGTCTCTCGACCTCTTCACCCGGCGACTCTGGCTGGTGGTGGTCCTTTACTCGCCTCCAGCTCCCGACAATGTCACCGCCGGGCGGCGCATCGTGCTCCTTTTCCTGCTCCATTTCTGACCCGTTGATGTTGCCGAAACTGGCTGACACCTCCTTCATGACTTTGCGCATTCGTTCTCTTCGGGCCTTGCCGCGGAGTCTCGCCTGCGGTTCAGCTCCGTTCTCCACCCAGCGAATGCATTTGACCATGTAGCTGATGCCGTCGTGCACCGAGTGACGGCTGCCGAATTGCCCCCCAAACTCCCGACTGGTGATCCCGTAACGTGTGCAGCTTGTGTACTTGGTCAGCCGTGGAAGGATGAGAATGTTCACGTGCAGGTCGCGATGGGCCGGGATTCCCATGGGCCCTGATGGCGGTGGTGCTGTAATCACACCTTCTGATTCGCCACTGGGATGTTCCGTTGCATGATGAGATTTGGTCCTTCGCTTGCCGTCCGAGCCATTCCCCAGGTCCAGCATGGCTGTATCGACATCGTCTGTCCATTCGCCCTTGATCCATCCCCCGTGAATGCAGGCGGCCACGACATCAGAGTCGTCAGTGTACACATCAGTGCCCCAGAGATACGCTCGTGCAGTGATCTCTTCCCTGGCGACGGAGGATAGATGAACACGCGAAACCTTGACCGTTAGTGTGCAGTTCTCTTTGTCCTTGATCATGTCCCAGGGAAGGGGTTTCGGGTTTGACGAGAAGCCTCTGTGTGTCGGGGTGTTGGGAAGTATGCGGCCCGGTTTCAGCTCGGGCTCATAAATGAAATCTCCCAGATGATGCCTCGGCCGATGAGCGACCGAGTGCAAGACAGCCTGGGAAGATACAATAGTCCTTGTCTTGGGGGGGATGACGGGTGCAGCGGGTTTGGCCTGGCTGCTCTGCGCCGGCTGGCCAGCCTTCTGACCGTGATGATGATGGTGATGGTGGTGGTGAGGCTTCTCCGTTGGCGAGCCCGTCGGTGTGCTGCCCTTGATGTTTTTGAGTGCCGCAACTCCCGTGGTTGGCGAAGGCACGGCGGCGTCTTGGCCATGGTGATGATGATGGTGATGGCTGCATGATGACGGTTAGAGAGATTTCTTTTCGTCTTACTGCATTTCCTCTTCTTTTGAAGGTGCCTCATTCGGAGGAGTAGCTTACTGGTGGTGGTGATGTTGATGCGGTTTGGACCTCTTGTTGGCCCGACCCCCCGCAGGAGTCAATCTACCGGCGCTGTCGTCATCGCGGTGGTCTTCGTCCTTCAACCTTCGCCTTCTGCCGCCCTTGCCGCCCTTGCCGCCCTTGCCTCCATTTTCGGATCCAGTTTCGGCCGCGTTGTCCGCATCGTCTCGTTTTGTACCACTTGGATGCAAAGGTTGGGTCGGGAATGGGGTAGCTGCCGAGGACGTAATGGGGCTCGGCATGCCAATACCACTGACACCGCTTCCGATTCCCGAGAACATTCGTCCGAACTCGCTCTTGATGCCTGGCTCGGCTGCAGGCCCAGGCTGCTGGGGCTGTGCACCTTGCACTGCCTGTGGCAAAGGCGACATTCGCCCCTTTCGGTTAATGTCCTGGACTGCCAGCAAGTTCCGTTGCAGCCCGTTTGGTCCGTGGTGCTCATCACTGCCCTTGCGCGGAGACTCAAATAACGGACCATGCGTATTGCTGTGACCAGCTGGATTCGGTCCGTTGGCTTCCTCGCGAGGCCGAGGCGGGCCATGATGCGGTGGCGGTTGCTGGTGGATCTGATCCATACGGGCGCGGTCTGCCTCATATTGTTGCGATGGCGGCGCGGGCGCGGGCGCGGACGCAGGCGGGGGGCGGGCGGGATGCGAAGTCGGTGGATACCGTTCAGAAGGAGCAATCCGCCATGAAGGTCCGTGATGCGAGTATGGTCCTGATGCTGGGGGATACTCGGGATGCTGTGGCTGCCGTGATTGATGATCTATGGGGGGTTGGTAACTGGGGTCTGCTGGGTTCGACCTTCCCCATTGGTCTCGAATATCTCGAGGTTCCGGTGGCTGGCCGTAGGGGGACTGATTTGGATGCGCATCACGGTGACCTAATTCTCGAGGTGACATATGCTGGCGGCGTGAGTCTGCTCCTCCAGAATATGCTCGCTCCCGGCCGTCCCTCTCCCCATGTTCAGGCAGTGGTTGACGATCTCTCTCGGCTCGATATCTGTCGTCGTATGCGTACGGTCTCAAGCCCGGACGTTCGTGATTATACTTCATGCCTGCAGGTGCAGGTTGCCGTCCATCGTCTCGGCGCGGATATGCATCCTCGGGGCGACACGCAGCATCTAGCGGTCGTGGCTGCATGGCACTGTAGGGCGGTTTGCCGTGGCCGCTTGCGCCGGGTGGAGGTCCCGCGGACATCCGTCCTGGTTCCCTCGAGGTATCAGCAGGTGCAGACGGACGGCGCTGATGGTATCCTCGCGGAGTACCATATCGTTGCATGTCAGGGGTTGTTGCGTACTGGCCATGGGGAGACGGCGCAGCATTCCCTCGGGGATCATGTGGTCTCGGGTGATCGGGCGTTTGGGGACGACGAAACGGGGGGTATTCGGACGAGGCAGAGTGCATTCGCGGCGAAGCTTGCATCGGCGGTGCATAGCCGGGCCCGGATGCAGGCGGCTGGCCGTGTGGCGAGAAATGCCGAGGGGGAGGCTGAGAGTCACGCGAAGCAGGTGGAGGTCCTCCCAACATGGCCGATATCGACATGGGCATGCTTCCGGCACTTCCTGACCTGCCAAGAGAACCCAAGGCAGGTAGCTCTCGACCAGACGTGAAGGAAGCAGGAGGTCCTGCTGAGAGAGGAGAGGGCCGAGGAGGAGGAGGTGCGCCATAGCTCGCAAAGCCCTGCGACTGTGAATGATGATGGCCCTGTTGCTGCCCCCCAGATTGGCCCTGCGAGGGCGGCGACGTCGGCGGTGGAGGCATAGAGCGACTGAGCTCCCTGATGATGGAGGTGAGCGACGATGCGCTCTGCGCTCGTGAATGTCCAAGCTCTGGCAGGTTCGCTCGAGAGGCAGCTGAAGGGAAGTAAGGAGAATCTGAGGCTCGGCGATGGGCGGGATACGCAGAGGCCTGGCTGAGGGCATGCGTCGCGAAGGGTTGGTGATGGGCGAGGTGCGAGTTGCTGGAGTTGAGATTGGAGTTGGAGATTGAGTCGGAGTTGGAGCGTGGCACGGGAGCAGGCTGGCGGTGTCTTGGATCCATGGTGGTACCGAAATTTTAGCTCGAAAACCCCGACCCGTCCAATGAGGCTCGAGCGTGGCGATCCGCAGATGAATGATCGGGGGTTGAGGCCGCTGAGAGGCGTTGGGCCAGCTCTGGCGCATCGCACCAGACTGGACTGGAAATAGAAATGATGCGCTCTCGAGTCGGATCGATGCCAAGGGCTCCGAGGGTTGCCGCTTCGACCTCTGCCAGGATACAGGTGGGAGGGGCTAGCACAAGTTGTTTTTGTATTTTTTTTGTATAATGAAGAAAGTATCAGAAAGCGAACAAGAAGCGCAATGGAAAATGGAAAGGGAGAGAGAAAAAGAGGGGGGGGCGGGAGAGGCTTTTTTTCCCAGATGGACGAGGGTGTTGTCGAAAATTACCTGTCATGGGAGAAATTCTGCGCATGGTCGCGCGCATCACACGACGCGAGCCCACATGTGGCAACACGATGGAGATGGGGACTGACAGAGCTACTTTCTGGGGATGCTCCGGCCACCGACTAGCAGCAAATGCGGGCGCTTGGCTTTGGTCGACGTTATTGGGCCACAGAGCATGCAGGAATCCTCCGTCCTGGCTGCCCGCCTACAAATAAATGGTCGACTCACATGCAGCAGGTTACTGATACCCGACCTGGCATTGGTTTGGGAATGATTGGCTCCTGACCTGCAACTAGCTGCGGTTGACGAGTACGTAATCAGCAAGCCCCCTCGCCAGTCAGGACTCAGGAACCTCATCAGAGTCAGGACTTTCATCAATCAGGACCCTCGCTTCGCTAGTCAGGATGTTGGTCAAACCAGAGCCTCGTTAGTCAAGACCTTTTAAGAACTCCCATGCCATTCCCTTCTAGGCTTTAGTTGCTGCTGCATGACTCCTCAATGTGCGCCTCGATCTGGGCCAGGCCGAAGCCTAAGCTCGTTCAGCTGTGCTTTTTCCCTCTGAAACTACAATGTGGTTCTGCCAAAGGGAGCTAGCTACTCGGTGCAGTTGGCTTGTCGGGCTCCCTCTTGTCTCTATTCTCTTCCATCTGCTTAAATACTCGACGCCAACCCCGCCAGAACAACGACCGACCGCAGCTTCGCATCCCACTTCACCCCTCCGGAATCCGTACACGACTCGACCGCCTCCGCGCCCAATCGCACAAAATGAGACTGCCACTCGCCTTCTTCTTGTCCCTGGTCGCCATTGTCGCTGCTGCCGATGACTCGGCCACCTGCGGCTCGACCGAGTACAGCAGCGATGCCGTCGCCGAAGCCTCGGATGCCGCGTGCCGAATGGTGAAGGATGACAACGCTGTCGGCTCCAACTCGTATCCTCACCAGTACAAGAACTTTGAGAAGTTCGATCTCAGGAGCCAGAGCGGGCCTTTCTACGAGTTCCCCATTCTCTCCAACGGTCGAGTCTACTCTGGAGGTAAGCCATTCTAGTGCGGTATCGCGGGCAAACCTCGATGAATCCCTTGATCATGCGAGCCATGGCCGGTTTGGCGCGCGAGGTTGACAATTCGCAGGTAGGCCTGGCCCCGACCGAGTCATCATCACCAGGGACTGCAGGACGGCCGGCGTCCTCACCCACCAGGGTGCTAGCGGAAACGCCTTTCGCGAGTGCAATATCAGGACCTCGGCTTCCTCTGCCGTCATCCTTGGGAGTCAATCGGTCCCGGCGTTCTGTTCTGCCATGATCATGTTCGCGTTTCTTACTTAGCCATTGGGCTCGAGCTCGCGGTACGAGCTGATAGTTGATGAATTGTTGGATACCCACTTGGATCAGGCAGCTGCGCATCATTCATGTTTGGAACATTGATACGTCTACGGAGGGGAAATACTGGGAACAAATCGAATGAAAAACCTTGTATCGATGCTATTTGTCTTATCTCTAGGACCACCGTACGAATGGATGATGGAGGAGCACTTGAGACATCATCGATGGTCTTTTTTTGGCCTCTCGCCCATATTTGTCGTGTCCATGGTACCTGGCGCATATCGAAGATTTTGGGCGGCACATCTATTTTGGGCGGCGCGTTTAATCTGTAGGATCACAAGAGATGACACAATATGTATTTGCGAGCAGAAAGCGTCTGCGAAAGCCGTTGAATGTACTCCCGATAAATAGAGGCCAGTAGGCAGCAGGAAATGGCTTGAGGCGGGAATCGAGATGACTCGTCGCAACGTGAGTCAACTCTTGTAACCTGCCGCTATCTCGCATCTCTGGTTTCACCAACGAGCAGATGCTCATTGAAACGGGCTCGGTATACACTCATTCTTTTCTTCTCAAACCTTGTCTTTTTCCTGCCCCGGGAGACTATTTCTAGTATTCGAGATGTGACACGGTCGCGACCATCGGTTCGAGCGCTACATTTTTGGCCAGTGGTGACATATTCCGCGCTGTTTCCGCTGCAGGAGCCTTCTTCGAGTAAGGGGCGTTCCTCCTGGCTACATCAGAACCGTTGCCAATATTTTTTCACCGTTGCCCCATGCCCTCCTTTCATTTTGAAGCACGATTGCGATGGATGTGTACACTGCGAGCCGGCCACTTTGGACCTTGGGCGGGGAGGTTGTCTACGCGCTGTACGTGGCCGAGACGTGGGAACGTGGGCGGCCCCCTCATCATGCTGCTCCAACGAGGGCATTCGGATGGTGGTCAGACCCATGGCATTTGGTAAACATTCCTTCCCCAATCGACGACAATGGTGCCCGACGCAATGGTTGTCGTTCAACCCCCGGGGTGTTGGCTCGTGCCAAGAGCACCGACTTCCGATGGATCAGTCACTGTTGGTGAAGGAAGGGGTGGAAGCCAGTCAAGAAGGACCAGTTGAGCCGCCAGAGGGGAATAATTTGATAGCGCCGCGCCTCGGTTTTCTCGGTTGTGACCATCCGCGTTTGACATTGCGGTGCAGAGTTGGATTGATGAAGGTGAAAGGGTCTAGAGGGAGCCGTGACGCAGATTCTAGACCAGCAAGGTGCGGGTATCTTCTTTCTCCGTCATGTACCGGGTTGTCTCTCGAGATGAAGAAGAGATAAAACGTTGCCTGAAAGCGAGATTGTGAACAATGACGGATACATTTCATCCTTACTTTGGTCGCATCGTGCAATGAGTCAATGACGGCATCTGTTGTCAGGCCGAGCCGCAAATTGGGCATAGAACATGGCACGGTTACGAACAACCGTTGGGGATCAAAAGACGAAGATGATTCATTCGCAGGATTCAGGGAAAGGGGAGCGGGCCTCAGTGGGCCTCAGTGGGGTTCTTCGACTCCAATTTCAAATCCCAGCCGCTTCACTTCACAGCACCACAAGCTCCGTTCACGCGTAGGGGAGACGATGGAAAACGGATATGCAGACACCCTCCAGTCGAAAACATGGAAGACTTGGGAGCGCTGTGTTACGATTTGCGACGACAAAGTTATCAAGAGGGAGCTTCGTGATGAAGAGCTAGTTCGTCGCCCAAATGGCAACCTTGTTCGACCGTTCTGGGCCAAGGAGCGATTGCTAAAACGAAGCCGCATCACTTCAATTCATTCGCGAAAACACCACCATACCGGTTCCCGGCATGCCAACTCTACACAATAGATGGGGTTGTCCACCTCGAGACGAAACGGATCACGACCGGAGTGCTCCTCGAAGAAATAGATGCAGATTCTCTGCCAGCCGCGGTCGCTGCTGGTGATGAACAGATGGAAAGCTTCATACTTCCGCTGCTTCGTCTGCTTCGTCGAAAGTACATTGGAAGTGTCGACTCAAGTCTCCCGGTATTCCCCCCGCAGCGCGTTTACGATCGTGACAGACGGTCCTGGGAGCGAATAACGTCGGAAACCGACTGTTTTGTACTCTGCCATAACCATCTTGGGCCTCAGAACATCTTTATCTGCCCGAGTACTTTTCAGATCGTTGGAATCATAGACTGGAATTCGCAGGATACTTTCCCCCGTATTTCGAACTCGAACTGTGGAGAAATTTCAGCTGGGAGGAAGAACAAAAAGTCTACGACAAGGCGAATTCACGTGAACTCGACTTTTTTGGACTCAGGCCGGAGGATTTAGAAGATTCCGTTCCACCATGAGGATATCAAGGGGGTGCTCATGTACAGTGGGTCCCAGCCGGCGACTCTGGTGGAAATTCTTCGGAATTACTGGAACCCCACAGTATGAATCAACTATGTACATATGTCGCATGTAAACAGTCATGAGGTTACTTTGGTCCACGCGCTGGCGCAGGCTCGAGGTTTCACTGGCATGTGGATCTGGAATGTCTCAGTGAGTCCTGGGGATTGGACATTGAACAGAGAATCGAGACGGCCTGGTGATATGCGGTATCGTTGGTTCAGCTGTGGGCCGCCAGCACGCGGCTGCTGTGAGCGCGGCTGCTGTGAGGTCACTGAGATGAGTGCAATTTCGATGCACGGCATGCAAGGCTACTTATTATGTACTAATTACCAATAGGTCGGCGGGCCGCGAGGTGAATGGGGCGGCGGGTTGCACCGAGCGGCCGGAAGATCTACATCTCGAACCGTCATCATGATGATTTGCGCTTGATGCCCGACACGGACCCAAGCCTGGTTGCATCCACAGGTGCCTGGTGTGTAGCATAGCATTTATTTATTTACGGAGTGCATGTATGATGTAGAGCATTCACGGATTGCTTCATTTCTTGAGCTAAGCATACTGTGGCCTGCCGGCTAACTGCATAACCCCCGCCTGGCCTGGGTGGTCTGTGCTAGCGCTAGCACGTCGTGATTCACGGGGCAGGCAGTGCAGCCACTTGTCACACTTCACACTCCAGTCTCCAGAATACAACATATTCTCGTCACCCGCATCAAGAAAGAGACAGACACATGCATTACTAGCTCTCGTTCCGCACATGCCGTGCACCAAAGACCCGCGTGAGATGAGGATGAAAGGCCCGTCCACGGTAGGACGCTGCGTCTGCCGTGTAAGCCCGTTGGTCGATGCGAACAAGACAACACGATCCGCCACAGAAACCACGTCCAATGTAAGCAGAACAAGGTCAAGACATCTTCACGCCAGGCTGCGCCCCTAAAATTAGACCCAGACAGCAGGATATACAACAACAAAAAGAAAAGAAAAAAAGTAAGAAATCGGCCAGATTGCCAAATCACCAATGAGAGGCGATTCCCTCTCCCCCCAAGATGATAGACCTCACTAATACTGCAAGCCGCCCAAACCACCGGGTCTCACGATCTCGTCAGACATCATCTTTAGCTCAGCCTAGCCTAGCTGGACACTCTCTCCGAGCCACCTTTCGCGCGGTGGTGCGACAAGCGAGGTGGGGGAAAAAGCAAAGGGAAAAAAAAACCTGCTCTTATTCATAGAGCAGCGCTGCCCTATCCATGCCCATCTTGAAAACGGCGTCCCTGACCCTGCGCGTGGCTTTGATCGATTGGTCGACCGCGAGGGGAAGGGGGAGCCATCCACGGGTTCGCGAGGAGGCACATCCCGAGAATCTTAAATGACGATGGAAAAAAGAAAAAAAAAGAACCTTGCAAGCGTTGTTTTCTCGCTCGGCCTCGTTTTTTTGACCTTTGTAAGCGGGGTGTGTGGGGAGCTTTCCCCGACAGGTTCAAGAATCGTTACATGAAGGAATGACGGGATGTGACGTCTTTTTTTTTTTTTTGTCACGGCGGAACTGGCAACGGGGTTTTCTAGTCCCCTGGAATGAATTGCATTTCTTGGGGACAAATTGCCAACTCGTTTCTATCAACGTACGCCCACTGTCGCGTCTGGAACGGCGTTTTCCTTTTTTTTTGTTCCTCGCTCGGCTCCGACACCACGGCAGAGGGGGTGGAGGGGGGGGATGCCGCACTAAACTCAATTCTGTCGGCAAGCCATGTGAAAAGCTTCCTGGCCAACTCCAAAACGCATTTACACAAGTTCTCGTCGGTTATCAGTGGCTTCAGATATGTCACATTTCGATCAATGAGGGATCGTTGTCCCCCCTCCCCCTTCTTACCCCGATCGGTAGTCCACGACGCGAGTGCGCGCATCGAAGCATCAACTAGAACTTGAAATCCCTGCCCCGATGCGCAACGTAGTGTAAAGACGGAAGAAACCGTTGGTTTTTGGCCGTGCAAATCCGAGAACCCAGGACAGCCTCTCATCAATCATGGGATGACTCGATCGTGAAAAAGTGGGGGGGAAGGGGAGGAAGAGAAGAAAACTGTTGCACCCATAAGGGCATAATTAATCCCTACCGCACGATAGTCTTGCTACTTAACTAGCTAAGATAAGAGTCCACCCCTAGCTAGTTATTTTCTAAGACCTCTATAACTTTATAGTATATTTTAGCACTATATAATTACCTTAACTATAGTAAAGGTACTTAGGTATTTAAGCTATAGTCTATACCCTTTTATAGGGTTAGATAACTTAATAGAGGTAATTATATTAAACCCTAGCTTTATAGTCTAATATAGTAGTAATTATATAGTATTTATAATAATTATACCTTTCTTTTAAATTAGTACTTTTCTCTTTAAATTAACTAATTATTTAATCTTTAGATAATTAGTATATATATAGTAAAAGAGAGGCCTAATTTATTAATATTATAATTAGGTAACCCTAGCACACTAGGGTTAATACTACCTTTTATTAGTTTAATAGTAATACTATAGGATATCCTTATAATATCTAAGGAATCTTTAAAAAGTAATAAGCTAGCTATTAAGCTATAAAAGCCCTATTACTAGGACCTATAGTATAAGATAGTTAAGGTAAAAGCTATTAAAAATAAAATCTAGGTCTTTATTAATCCTAATTTAAATATATAGCTAGATTACCCTTCTAAGCCTCTAATTCTAGTAGGAAATAGGACTTTAGTAAAGAGAAGGGTAGTAAAGGCTATATAAAGTTAATTATCTATATTAAAAACTATAGGAATTTAAATATACTTATATAGCACTAAAGCTATAAGTAGTAGTATATAGTAACCCTAAGAAAGCTTTTCTAAGGGTTATAATATACCTAAAGAGAGTTATTTTTAGTACCCTTAATAACCTAATAATACTAAAGATAATACTTAGTTTATAGTCTTTAGTAGTTATTATTAGGTATTTAATAGCTAATTCTAGAGCCTTATAAAGGCTTTATAAGAGTATTATACTTAGTTTATAATAATACTTAGACCTAAATATAAGTAAATAACCTTAAGATATATATCTTTTTATAATAAGATTAAAGAGCTTATAAGGAATATAATACCTTTAAATAAAACTATTAAGTATTATACTAAAGTTAATTTTAATAAGACTATTAAATAAAACCTTATAAAGGTAAATATTAATAAGTAGTTTATAGATACTTTAATTAGCTATAAGAGATACTTCTAAGTAAACTACCCTATTATAAAGGGTAACTTACCTATAGAAATAATTAATAATACTATTAAGGCTTAATTTCCTATAATCTTAGCTTAAATTAACTTATTAATATATATAGTAAAGAGTAAGGGAAAGGTCTTAGATTTTTATAATATTATAAGTAGAATTAGGTACCTAATTAAAGCCTAAGGGAGATCTTAAGGAAAGACTAGTAAAGCCTTTAGAACTAAACTAACTCTTAATAGTAAAGTAAAGAATAAAGCTAAAAAAAGAAAGTAATAAAGAAAGATCTCTATATTTACTATAAAAAATATAGAGTAAAGAAGTTAAAGGATTTATAGAAAACCTATAAAATACTTTACTTACTAAAGGATTAGAAAGTTAATAAAGAGCTATTAAAAAAAGTAAAAAAAGTAATAAATTATTAACCTAATAATATAAAAAAGGTATATAATATATAGTTAAAGAATAATAGTATAAAGGAACCTAAAGAAAATAATATTATATTTATAACTATAGGAGAGTCCTTAGAGACTTTTTATACCTAGGAAAGATTATAAGTTATACTTAATAGTAGTACCTTAAGCTATATCTTTAATAATAAAAGCTAGTTTATTAATCTTAATTATAATAAGTACCCTAGAATTAGAGTAAGTTATAGTATTACTAGGGCTTATAGTATTAGTATAGCCTAAATTATCTTAATAGATAGTTAGACCCTTATCTTATTAAAAGTGTTACGTGCTAGAATACGCTTTATAGGGCTTGATATCGCTACAATCATTCAACTATGGTTGTAGCTGACCTTTTAGTCTAGTGGGTTAAGCACTAGATTATAGGCCTAAAAATTCCGTAACAAAAAGCCTAGTACTAGCTAACTTTCTTTATAAACCTTATATCTCTTTAACTACTTATACTAAAGAGAATAAGGTAAGATAACCTTACTAGTAAGGTAATAAACCTAGTAAGAGGTAATTAGGAGATATTTTAAACTTAGATTATTAGTATATAGCTATATATAGAGGGCTTAAGCCTATTAGAAGCTTTTACTATTAAGGGAGATTTATAAGACCTAAAGGCTATTATAATAATGCCTATAGACCTATAGTACACTAGATTAGTATATCTAGGTAAGGATATAATAAATTAAGTGCTTAAGAAGCTTTAAATTCTATTAAAAAAAAGAGTATAGGTAAATATAAAGTCTACTAAATAGCTAAGGTATAGAGGTAAATATTATAAGTCCTTTAAGTAAGGTTATTACCTTTAGGGCTACTTTAGGTAGTCTCTTTTAATCTCTTTACTTAATTATTAGGGTATAATAAAGACTAATATATTACCTTTTTTACCTATAAAGCTATAGGGCTATATTATATCTTTATAATTCTATTAAAGACTAATATTACACTTTACTTTAATTAGTTAGAAGCTATATATATAAGAGTATATAGAATTTATATTATAGTTATAATAACTAATAGAGAGACTACTTTCTAGACTAAAAAGTAAGAAGAGAATATTAAGAATAAAGGTATTATTATTAGAAAGTCTAGCCTAGCTTACCTATACTAAAATAAGCATACTAAATAGTCTAGGGGGGTAATAATAAGGATTATAATAACTCTTATAATATAATTAAGCTTCCTAGAAAACCTCTAGCCTATAGCTACTAAAGTAGCTATTTATATCTTAAACTATATACCTTAAAAGCTACTTAACTAGTAATTACCTTAATAAGTATTAAATAAGTAGTTAAGAGAGAATAAGCTTTAATAGAGTTACTTACTAGAGAATCTAGAAGCCTTTATAACTTACTTATAAGCCTTTAGTTATAAAGTATTTATAATAATATAAAATAAGCTTTATAAGGTAGGTCTAAAGCTTACTTAGAGAGCTTATATTAGATACCTTACTAGATATATTTTCTCTATATAATACCTAATTTAGATACTAATAATAAAGAGAAGCTACTAGTTCTTATTAAGCTATATTACCTTTAATAAGTCTATCTTCTATACTTAAGAAAGAGGCTTATTATTAACTATAAAAGAGGTTAAAAAACACTTCCTTAAAGAGCTAGTTAAGGATAATAAGGATAAAAGCTCTAATATAAGGCTTTTATAGATAGTATACCCTTTATTACTATAATAACTACTTAATTAGCTTTAATAGGATAAAATTCCTACTAGTTATAATTAACTAGATTATAAAGAAAAGAAAAAAGAAAGTTAAGAATTAAATTTACTAACTCCTTTAAATTTACCTAGATAATTCCTAGATTCTATAGATTATATACTATTAAGTATTAATAATTTACTAAACTTACCTAATAGTAATAATAATTATAAAATATTAATAAATCTATAAGATTATAATAATCTTAAAGCCTTTACTATAGCCTTTAGGCTAGGACCTAAAAGCAAAGAAAAGCCTTATATATCTAGGCTTTCTCCTTCTCTAGCTTATTATAATTATTTAGCTAGTTATTTAAAAGAAAAAGAATTTTATAAAGTATAAAATAAAGAATTTAATAAAATTATTAATAGAAAGGTAGCTATAAAGATATCTAAAGCTAAAGTCCCTATATATATAAAGCCTCTAGGCTTTACTTAGGTCTTTACCTATAAATTAGATAAGTAAGGCTACCTTTAGTAATATAAAGCTTACCTTTATATTCTTAGAAATTACTAACTAAAGAGTTATTTATTAACTTAAGTAGTAACCCTAGTTACTAATACCTTTAGGCTACTTATAGCTATTATATATTACTTTAACCTAGAAATATACTAGTATAACTTTATTATAGTATTCCTAAATTTAGACCTTAATAAAGAGATTTACTATAAGATACTACTAGGCTATAAGGATAAATAAGCCTATTTAAAGCTTCTTAAAGTAGTCTATAGGCTATAGAGAGTGCCTTTTCTATAGATAAAAAAGCTAATTAGCTAGCTAGTTAGTAAAGGCTTTATATAAATATTTAAAAACCCTTATATATTTATTAAGAATAGGTTAATTATTTTCTTCTATATAGATAATTTTATAGCCTTATTTACTAAAGGAAAATTATCTTTATATAATAAATTTAGAGTAAGACTTTTTATAAAGTATAATATTAAAAACCTTAAAAAGCTATAATAGTTCCTAGGTATTAAAATTATTAGAGATTATACTAATAAAAAAATATAGCTTAATTAGAAATCCTATTAGAATAAAGTAACTATTAAATTTAATATAAAGATTCTATAATAAAGGCCTATAGCCCTAATAATTACTATATTACTTAAACCTTTTAAAGAAAAGGTTAGTATATAGGATTTAAAGAGATATTAATCTCTAATTAGGACCTTACTATATTTAATAATAGTTTTAAGACCTAATATTACTTTTATAGCTTTATAACTCTTATAATACCTATAAAACCTAGGGCTATAGTATATAAAAATAGCTAAAAAAGCTCTTAAGTATAGGTATATATAGGTAAACCTAGTAATTAAATATAGTAATAATAACCCTAAATTAAAGATATATAATAATACTTCTTTTACTAATAATACTATAATATAAAAAAGCTTATATAGCTATATTATAAAGCTTTTTAAAGAGCCTATACTCTTTAAGATAGGTAAGTAAGCTACTATAATAATATTATTAACTAAAGTAAAGCTTCTAGTACTTTCTTACTATAGTAAAGAGCTTATAGCCTTTAGATAGTTATATTAAGAGGTTAGGCTATACCTAGGTAATAATATACTTAAAATTAAATATAATAATATATAAATAATCTATCTCCTTAAGGAAGAATTTATTAAGCTTATTATAAAGCTTTAGTATATAGATATTTATTATTACTAGCTTTATTAAGAGGTTACTAAAGAAACCTTTAATATTACTTAAATTACTTTTAAAAAGATAATTACTAATAGCCTTATAAAGCCTCTTATAAAAAATACTTTTATAAGCTTCTATAAGGTATTAAAGCTTATATAACTACCCTCTAGTATACTTAGTAAAAAACCTAAAGAATAAGTATTATATAATAACCTTAAATTAGATAAGATTATAACTAAGTAACTATATTTTTATACTATAGAATTAATTTAACTAATTTTATTAATTTAGATTTATTATAAGGAACCTTAAACTAAGTTCCCTAGGGGGGTATATTATACCTATAAGGGTATAATTAATCCTTACTATATAATAGTCTTATTACTTAACTAGCTAAGATAAAAGTCTACCCCTAGCTAGTTATTTTCTAAGATCTCTATAACTTTATAGTATATTTTAGTACTATATAATTACCTTACTTATAGTAAAGGTACTTAGGTATTTAAGCTATAGTCCGCACCCTCTTATAGGGTTGGATAACTTAATAGAGGTGGTCACATTAAACCCTAGCTTCGCGGTCCAATAAAAACGAACTGCAGGTACGGCTTGCAGACGTCACTTCCAGCCAGTTGCGGGCATTACTCCCAAGAAGCGTGGTAAATTGGCTTGCGGGTTGGGAGAATGCATTTACTTGCTTTTTTAGAGGAACTCCCCATTACCTGATGGGTTAAAAGATGCAACTCTGCTACCTGTTCCTTGTGCGGCATATTCCCACGTTGTGAATCAACAACTCAGTCGATCTGGAACTACGCTGGTTCCGGAAGGAGATGGGCAGAAGTAGCCCCCGATGATCGTCTTGACAACAAATAACTGCGACTCGGACATTAAACGCACCCGCAGACGGGACCCCGACCTTTGACTCACGCTATTTTCCTACGCTTGCCGGGTACGGACTAATAAAATCAACAAAGTGCCATGTTTAACCTCTTCCCACTGCCGTGCCACGACCCCTGGCGCCCCCCCGTTCCCTCTGGCTTCATCCCGCGCGGCAAGAAGCGAGAAAAGCCGATTTACGTCGGGGCAGGCGGGACGAGGGAAAATGCACAGGCACAGGCTAGCAAGAGCCGGTCAGCTTTGATGGCGTCCTTGGTTCCCAGAAGCTGGGGCCGAGGACACGAGCGTAATTTGGGGAAAGAAGATGAAAAAAAAAGTGCATTTTTCAAAGCATCTCTTTTCACGAGTGATTTCCCGTCTTTTCGAATCGTAGGATCATAGGACGAGAAGAGGAGATAACGCTGCGTCTAGATTCGCCATCGCACGAGCAAGCCCACAAATGGCCCAATGTCCCTCGGTGAGAAGGGGAGCCGGGTGCACAGAGAGGACGAGAAACTTTGTCGCGGTTAATTGCTGTTCCCCGATGGCGCTGCAGGTAGATCGGTGAGCAAGGTACGCATGGCCGGAACTTGCAAGCAAAGACCTCTTCTTGGCCATGCCATTTCTATTTCTGTTTCCCATGCACCGGTGAGTGGACGTATGCAGAGCAGACGGGCTCATGGTGCGGGAAGGAAGAGTAATCAGTATCGGCCCAATTCGCACCTTCTCGAATTGGAAAGCTGAGCTGTGTCCTCACGGGGCGCATCGTGTCTCAAGGTGATACAATGCCGGTCTTGTTCTGCAGCTGGGAGAAGCCGGGTAGAGTTTGAGAAAGAACAGTCTACGCCTACGCATTATTCGCAACGCAAATCCCTTGAGCAAATGGCACATCTTGTCTTGTCTATCGAATGCGGATTCAGGGACAGCCTGCTATGAAGATGACGAATGCGCGGGTGGAGACAGAAAAGGGGCCCCAATCAGCCCCAATCAGCCCCAAACCAGCAAGCATTGTTGGTTAGGAGTTCTAGAACCCCCCCCTCCATGTTGCCTTGTCGCGGACGAGATGGCCTTACACGACAAGGCCACTGAGAATAAAGAAGCGCCAGTAACGAGTAAACTCTTCAAAGAAAAAAAAAAAACTAGGAGAGAAAAGACAAGAATTGATAGCTCCGTTGCCAATCATGTAACGCCGCCCCTAAGTGAGGAAAACACAGGTTCGCACCTCGAGGTTTCCCAGTCTTTTTGAAATCCCGTATTGTGTATGCAGTGTTTCCGATCCATGCGCCGATGATAAGATTGCATGGCCACTGCCCGACCATGATGAGTGTAGTGAGATGTGGAAATTCAAACAGTTCCTTTTTGTCCCCTTTTTTTTCCTGGTCTTTGCCTTTTCGAGTATCACTGCGCGTAACCCGCTTTGCGGCCGTCGTTGCGGGTGCCGAACGGCTTCATTAGCCTCGCCCATGTGTTGTATTGGTGATGGGCGGGTCCGCAGCAAACCATGGGAGGCGACGAGCCTTCGGGGCCACGAATACGCTGCTATTGTGCAGATATGTGGTGCGGATGCGATGCCATTCTGGAAGTTGGTCGTCGAATCATTTTGGCCCAGGGTTGATTACTCGGTTGTTGCCTTTCGCGGCAGGCCGCTGGAAGTTGGAAGGTTAGCATAGTGCAAAATGGACAAGCGTATGGCATCTGATAGGTAGGGTGAGCGCGGCCTGGTCCAGACATACAACAGATATCGTCGCCCCTGTGATAACAATGGTTGGTCAGCCGTTTGGGGTTCTTGGAAAGAAAGAAGAAAAGAGAACGGATATGTTGGTTGTCCCGCAGCTCTTCTGTAGATGCGTACTGACCAGTATTGCTTGCTGACAATGGTGGGTGGACACCTTCGTTCGGTCTCGATGTACTTGGAGCACCATGACTCGACCAAATGGTAGTGATGCTGGCAGCTCAACTCTTTCTACGACACCAGCTGGTTAAGATATCTCCAGCCAGGTATTCGGTGTGAAAATGACCTACGTAGATGTAGTTGCACATGTTGGCTCGTCGAGGACGTTCTTTGTTGAACGGATGTGGGGGGGGGGGGGAATTATCAAGACTAGGTGACGGAGGTTGCAAATGGTTCTTAGATAAGAACAGAGAGAGCGAGAGAAAAGGCTGGTTGATATAGCAAGTAAGAGCCTTGGTCCAAGCCAAAAGGGTGGTAGAGAGTGGTGCTATATAAGAACAAGCACCGGATGTCGGATGGCAGATGAATGGAAAAGAAAGAGGGGGGGTGAGTAGGTGGTCGACAAGAATGTCAAGCAGATCGGTTGGACGGTGAGACGATATTACAAGGAAGCGCGAGGTGTGTGTGTGTCCGTGTATGAGTATGGACTGGCGGAATCGAGTTGGTCTGGCTTATAGGCTATGAAACAACAAGAGGCTCTTCAAGGAGGGATGGCGTGTATATGTATTCAGAATGCGCAGTGACAGACAGTTGGAGAAGATTGTTCTTCTCGTGCATTTCTGCCTCACAGGGTCTAGCCTGGTCAACGAGATAGGCCGGGCCTCCGCTTCGCCACATGGCTCTGGCTGGCCCCCTGGGCAGTCCAACACCAACCAAGCAGGCAGGCAGGCAGGCAGGCAGGCAGCTGTTAGCGCATCAATAAGTTTGCCAGAAGACTTGGTTCGCTGTATGAGGGTGCTGTTGGGTGCCAGGGTGCCAGGGTGCTTACTTGCTGTTGCGTTGCACCCCCCGGGAAGATTCTACACCCACTGTAGACGAGGGGGGCGTGTGGCGTGCGCTGGAGGCGGCGTTCAGCAGAATCAGGTCTCTGGGAGTGCCTGGCCCGGCCCAGGTGTGTGGAACCCGGGCCAGCGGTTGAGCGAGTGCCCCCAAGCTGACACTATACACTTTGTAGACACAGCGCATTTGGTTGGGTATGTACACTGTCACTGTACATAATTATGTACGATGACACGTGTGAGTGAATCGATCTACATGTAGCGAGGATAAGCCCCTGTTTCGAAGAGGAAAGCCTAAGCAGGCAAGGCCCGCATCATCATGGTTTATCCGAGAATGTGTAATTAGTCAAGGTTCAATAATACATACAATACGGAATACAGCATGTACAAAGGGGATTTGAGCGGGGGGTCCCTAGGCGATTATATCTGCAAAGTCAAAGACCAGGACGGGCCTTACAATCTAGTCCAGGCTTTTCTAGGCTTTCCCTGGCAGGAGCTCCCGACGAACGGAGCCCATTCTGAGCTAATAAAAACAGCGCCTTCGTGTTCCAGAGACGAGGCGTTGGTTCTTTCCCCCCCATCGACCCATCAACCCATCAACCCAGGCTGGTCCGGCTCCGGTCCCCCTGTCATCCCAGCGCAGTGCCGCCATGGACAATGTGTCGGTGACTCGGTGGTGGATTCATAGCCGAGTCATAACCTCTGCCCAAGCGTCTCAGCTCCTCCAGCGCTTGTCGCCCGGCCAGCCAGACATACATCACGGTACATGTATGATAAGTTGTGCAATCCGAGACGAGACGAGACGTGACCGGACATCCAACATGGCCCAAGGCCATACTGCTTGCACGACGTGGAAATGTGCATGACTCTCACTTCGCACACTCCTCGCACGCACAGTCGGGCGTCTGCATGCTATGTATGCACACGTTTCGCAGAGGACGAGTATGTCGATATCGCCAGAGCTCATACAGACGCAGACAGACGGTACGTGGCACCGCACTCTGGTTCGGCTCCGGTCTGGTCTATGTACGTAGCTTTCATGCGGTATGCAAGTATGGGGATGTGAAAACCCCGATGGCTCAACGGCCGACCAACCTCGAACTGGCAAGGCCAGGCTGGCGTGGCCTGGCTGACGTGCTTGGTCCACGTTCCAGAGCGAGCCAAGCGCAAGTGAATCAATCAATCATTCAATTGCCAGCGAACCTCGGAGTGGCGGGTGAATAGAAAAGTGCGCGATGGACCGTACAAGATACATTGGATACATGGAATCCCGGTTTGAGAACCCGTGTGACTCCAATTTGAGCCTGGCTGTGCTTTGGGCAGTCATGGTGCCATTCGTCGATGCGATGTGATGCGATGCGATTCGATCCATTCCATCAACGTTGCCGGCCATTCTCGTACGATATTATGAAAGGCCCCTGGGGAAGGGACATGTAATTTGATGCTCCGTAGTCCGTAGACGTAGTATTAGTACGGATTACGGATTACGGAGTAGAGTCTAGTGCTTTCCTTTATTAGGAGAGAAACAGGACAGGGCTGGCTCCCAGTGGGCCAATGGACGCCACGTTGATGTGAGTCGAGTTGGACGGGTCAGGCAAGGGCAAGAGGCAAGAGAGGGCAGCACTTGCCAATTTCCAAAAGACAAATAAATCGTCATTGGTGAAGGTTCGTTTGTGCTTGAACCACATCATCACCATTCATTCTTGTTTTGCATCGGTTTTGACGTCGGCTGGTTTGATGCAAGGGACAAACGAGCGTCACGCTTTCGTACATCAGACGTGTCCTCCAAGGTGGTCCATGCTGTCCATGCTGCCCAAATCTACATACACTATGCCTCTTTCCTCCTGGCCGTCTGCCGCGTCCTGTCTCCTGTTCTCCTGGTCTCCCATTTTCAATTCGCATCAGCCTCAAATAGGTAGGGCATGCGCTCCAGAACAGGACAGAAGTCCCCGGCGCCAACGGTTTTCGAGCTGGGTGGGGCTCATGAGTCAAGGCTACGACGACAGTTGCACTGGTAGGATATTGTGTCGTGTGCTTGTGATTTCTCTCCATCTTGAATATCACCTCCCCCCACTGCCACCCCCCTACATGATTGCTTCACTCACCGTTCACGTGGGCACACTGATCTGACTAATGCTGAATCGTCTCTAGTTCATCCCGAAGAAGAAGAAGAAACCACATACGGAGTTACATCACATGCACATACATACATTACATACGTCCACGGACTAGCACTGTGAACACCAAGACGTGGACTGGACCACCCACCAGATGAAGAGACACGACGTCGCTGCTCACCGCACCGCGAGAAATGTGTCGGCCGAAGCCTGTGGCTCTCTTCTCCATGCGCCGGTCTCCAGTTATTAAGGCCGGCCGCTAGGGCTCGGCCCACCCGTCCGTCCCTTGCCGTCAAGTTCAACTCAAAACTTGAGGCGGGCTTTGGCGCTGGATATGAACTTGGGGTTCGAAAACAAAGCTGACCCATGTGTATGGTATAGTTCGCGGCAACAAAACATTCGGTCCCTTCTTTTCTTATCCAGTATGGTCAGTATGGTCAGCCTTGCGCTTTCCATGTGCGTCGGCATTTTTGAAACCCCACAGGTAAACCCTCGTTGATGAGATGATCATTTCACCAGCCTTGCTCGCACACTGCATGGGATGAACACTGCATGAGATGGCACCCGCAGCTCACTCCCTGCTCCACCCACACACCATGTGACCGGATGTACCGAAAAAGGCGGCCGTAGCAGATGGAACTTCTCCCTTTTCATGGAATTTATTGTCTCGCGACGGCCCGGCAGTTATGTCTCGGTGTCCATTTCAGCAAGGCACAGCCGGCACAGCCGGCACAGCTCAGACAAATCAACCTATCGGTCGGACACCAGACGGCAAACATCATGCTTTCGCACCGTGTTCTTCAGTCCCAATCCGAAGGGTAGGAGTATCGCCATCACGGCATGCCTTGTCTTCTTGTGGAACGACGCCCTGACTATTACCCGTGAAAGCAGGACTGCATGTTCTACATGTCATGCTGGTTTGCTGTGCGGAACTGACCTCGGAAAGAGGCTTTGAACAAACAATCGAGAAAAGCTCTTTCCCGAGGACGAACAAGAGGAGCATGGTGCTCACTACTCGGTCGGACACCAGACGGCAAACATGTCTTGTCCGCTGGTTGGTGAGAAACCAAAAATAAGAGTCCTCATTCTGCCCGCCTTGCCCAGTGCCCATGTTCAGCACGAGGGCAGGCATGGAGAGTCAAACCGGGACTGGGAACGCTTTATTGTCCGGACTGTTATCCGCGACCAGGCCTTGTGAAGTCCCGACGACACGGTGGCGGGAGAAAGGCGAACCGAAGATGACCTAAGTGGGTGATGCTTGCGTAAACGATAGAACCCGCAATCTCTGTTTGGATGGCAGATTCCTTCTTTCTTGACGTCGCGTTGGACGTGATATGGATTATCAGGAATGTTGGCGAATACACGACGCAACTACTCGGCACGATTGGAAACGACGGGGCATTGTCGTATTGTCCCATCCAGTCCCTCCGTCAATTGTTTGCTCTTCGCGAAACCAAAAATCAGCAAAAACACCCAGCTCCTTGGTGATGCAAAGAATCCATTACACCCCCCCCCGTCACGTCA
This sequence comes from Epichloe aotearoae, assembly GCA_000729855.1. Taxonomy (NCBI): domain Eukaryota; kingdom Fungi; phylum Ascomycota; class Sordariomycetes; order Hypocreales; family Clavicipitaceae; genus Epichloe; species Epichloe aotearoae. The sequence continues at coordinate 28,122 of JFGX01000166.1, read as the reverse complement.
TCTGACAGCCGTTGAAGGAAGAGGAGGGGCGCCGTCGGCAAATTGAGCTCTTCCTGGTTATCAATCTGCGCACCGTCGTATCCGGGGTGGGGGAGAGCGGCACGCGGAGCACGGTCCAATTATCAATCCCTTCCTTTCGCGCCCTGAGACGAAAAAAGAGACGGGCATCCAATCTCATCACAAAAGTCGGGGTCTGCCCCCGCCACGTCGCCGAGATATTACAAGACACCCTGAGGGCAAGGTTCGCTGCCCAGACTGCAGAACCAGCATCGCTTGCGAACATTGTATCTGCTGGAAACGTGGCAAGGGGCTTATCGCGGCAAGCGAAAATCGTGTCGTGCCGTGCCGTCAGCCACCTGCGCACGTCGCCCATTTCCAACCAAGCGAGGCTGGACCGTGTGCGCATCGGGGGCGGGGCTGTGATGAAGAAATTCATTTCTCTCTGTATTATTGCGAGATGTCTGAATTTGTTTTTCCCCAGCGCAACTGGAGGGCTTGCCGAAGACGGGAATGGTCGGAAAATATCGCCGCCGACTACTCGGTAGCTTCTTCCCTCCTTGGACGCCGTCACACTATTACCCAACGTTTTGCGTGAACATGCGCCGGAACAAACCAAGATCATGACACTTAATTTCCATGAATGTCATGAACATGATGTCATTGAGGATTTGTCGTCAATGCCGGGCTCAAGAGTGTGTCTGTATGACTGACTCATAGCATCCGGCTATTCTGGTGGTAGAACCGGCCACGGAATGTGCATGAGCAACAGGGCAGTACCGCGCGACGTTGCAATGAATGTAATAAACGTACGCATCGTCGTCTTTCTCCGAAGGTTCGAAACCGTCATCTATGTTTTGAGCGCACGCCGCAAGACTAGAGGGGAACACGGCCGGTTTCACAGGAAGTTACCGGATGGGATGGGGCCGCCGGGTTCAACAAACCTAGGAGGCTATACGTGCGCTTATTCCAAGGCCAAGGTTGATCTGATGTTCGTTGCATTCGCATAATTCATCTTGCCCCATCTAGTTTGTTCCCGTTCGGGAACCTCGCCGGCTGGTTGTTGAATTAGAAATGAAGCGAGTTCGGGGTAAACGTGGTAAACCAGAGGCTACGACGCTGCATCGCGTGCTTCACTTTTTGCCGTCACCCCATTGGCTGCACTGACTGCACTGACTGCACGAACATTGAGCTTCAATCGTCGACAAAAGAGGCGGTGTGCGGGTGAGGGGGTTTCCAAACGAATTTGAAACCAATGCACATGACAGATAGCAGACAGCGACGCGTCACACGCCGTGACGCCTTTCTATTCTTCCTTTGCCATGCTACGCGTGGGCGTGGCTTCCAGAGGTCCCGCTGAGTCAGTCAGGCCATATATATATTGGGCGAGCATTCGTTCTCGTCTGCATCACACTTTGCTCGTGGCGACATGTTCAAGCAACCACGGCACATGAAACGTGGAATATGCATGCAAGACACGTCGCAGGTCTAGATTCTGGAAAAGGATTCGGGAGCTGCATGGCCGTCAACTGCCATCTGTCACCATGTCGTGTAACCTGGAAAGAACAAAGTCTGAATGAAGCAAGGGAGTGTATGTATAGAAACAAGACGATTACGGCTCCTCTGCGAGAGGACGCAGCACTATATAATTTGCAACTGGGATGGCATCTTTTACCCAAACAATGGATGGCTATGGGGATGGTGGCACAAAACTGACTCTTCGTTGGCCTGCATTTCCCCTATATTTGTGCCCCCCCCCCCCCTGATTATAGTCAGTCATTGGGACCAAAAGGATTAGCCGCCGAGGCTTCTCTACTCTTCCACTGCCACTAACGTCCATGTCAGTGATCCAAGAAGGCCTCAATCTCGTCCCGCAACTCAGCAAGATGCTTGCCAAGGCTTTCTTCCTTTGTCTTGACCGCTCGGTAGGAAACGTCCACGACATCCGAGAACATGGACCTGCCGTTTCCACGATCCTCCATGCCTCCATTCGCGTGACTGGGGCCGTGGCCGAGAGCAGGATCCAGCGCCGCCGTGGCCACGCGAAGCCGTGCGAGGAATTCCTCGGCCAGCTGAATAGTGAGGGACATTTGCAGCGATGGAGACGGGTCCACGGAGAACGAACCGACCTGAACGTTCGGAAGTGTCCAGAACCGAAACGCCGAGTCCGCATCTGCTTGCGCCAGCTCAAGGCGGACGAGACTAAACACTTTCTGGTACATGTCGAGGAGGCGTACGTACGTTGACAGAACGAACATGGAGTTTCCCGGATCGGAATTGTCCATGCGCGTCACCATCGAGCCTTGTTCACCGCACATACGATCCAGAACGTCGGCAACCCGTCGCGTGAGCTTGAACATTTCGTCAATGGGGAATCCCTGGTTGGCAAACGTCTCATCCCCTGGCCTGACAAATATTTGGATATTGCAGGGCACTGTTGCCGGCTGCGGCAAAAGAGACGCGAGGTCCAGGAGACGAGAGTTGATCTCGGATAGTTGCGCCATCCAGTGAACGTTGGAAGACGTCTCCTTGGTAGCTGGTGCGTTGGCGACGTGGCGCAGTGCGATTTGTCTCGGCCTGTTGCGCAGACGTGATCTTCGCCGCTTGTCTACTATGCTGTGGCCCTGATCCTCGTTCCTGAGACCAGCGACAGATATGATGGGGGGGAACTGGCTCCTTTCTGCCGCGGGTGGTGGCGTGAGAGTTGCCTGGTTTGTTGGATGAAAAGCCTCGGTAGGTTGATTTAAAGAATGTTCCCAGTGATCTGGAAAGGATGGGATTGATTGAAAACCCTCAACAGCGCCGGTGACTGCTCCTTGTGCCAGAGGCGCATGTGCTGGAGGAGAAAAAAAACCCAATTGTTCGAATTGAGCAAAGTCAAAATCTGTGGTGTCTAGAGTTGCTTCAACTATGCTCACACACTGATCGTCTAGTCTGGTGTCCTCTGCTTGGGAAAGGATCGGAAGGCCTTGTAAGGTGATATGATGATCAGTGTCAAGATACAAGTGCACATCAAGGAAGAGCGGCAACAACTGCGTATCAGGTCACATACCCTGTTCTCCAAGAACGAGATTCAGCTCGCTGGCAGTTCTCCGCCTTTTTGGTGAGCGCCTGCCAACGGGAGGTTTGCTTCCCCCGACAGATTTCTGAGGCGGATGTGCCTGGGGCTGTGTTTGGGACTGCGATTGGGCTGGCGGGTTATGTTGGTTTTGCGAAGGATGTCTTTGTTGTTGGCGTTGCTGCTGCTGATGATGATGATGAAGAAGATGTTGTTGTTGTTGTTCTTGTTGATGCTGCTGCTGCTGCTTCTTATACCGAAGAGAAGGGCTAGACTTGCACTCTGTCTGAAGTCTGATGCAACGCTCACAAGCCTCGTCGCCGACACGCTTACAGCTCAACTTTTGGGAGTGACAACGGTCGCAGGCTTTCCTAATGATGCTATCGGCCATGGTAAGAGTCATATTTTCGGGGAAAGAGAGGTTGGCGAAAGACATGTGGAAGGGTTTAAAAAGATGATGCCGAAATGTGACGTCCATCAAATGTTTGCGCCGCTCCGACCTATTTTTTTCGCCACGCCTGTGTCGGAAATTTGAGACAATATTTGGCGAAATAATTGGCTACCGACCAGAGGTTTTCGTGAAATGCAGACTGCCGCAGCCCCCGGAGCCTGGCTGATCTGCTCAACCCCTATGTTGTGATTGCGATCGCGACTATACGAGATGGACTTCACGGCAAGTTCTGTCAACTTGTGGAACATGCTCGAACCCGAGAATCTGGATGACATGAGACAACAGAAACGAAGCTATTCTTGTTTCCGCTCTGGTGCTTGCTGGATCTGGGCAGGAACCGCTGGGTCATGCGGGTGAAATCGTTCAACCAGGCCCTCGGCTCCAGGCGAGCGACAGATATGGACCAGTCTTTCCAGAGTTTTCGTGTGCCGGTTATACAAGGTCTTCATGCCCGAAAGGCTTCAACAAGTGTACCAATCCAGCGGTTCGATGTCTCACTGTGCCCCGAACGGCAGACCCGGGCAATGTCAAGCTGCAAAGTACGGGACAGATCCAAATCCGCAGAACTGCTCGAACCTGGAGGTTATGGGAGGGTTTGTGTAACGTTGCTCAGGGCCTCGATCAAATTTTGCTGGCCATCAACGTATTGTACTTGTAGCCCTCGTTGCTTGCATCGTGCTATTGAAAGAGAGCCATGATTAAATTGACTGAACGCCTGGCATTGACTCGAGTGGCGCTTCTTCCGAGACCTTTTGACGTGGTGAATGAAGAACATATCATCGCCGAACGGTGCTCGTACTACTACTTTTGACAGTTGTCTATGCAACGGCCACGAGCGATGGATCTATTTCCGCCCATGCAATACTTCTGGCGTCGCACGATGCTATAGCCATGTAGAACGCGTTTGGTGAGATTCGCGACCTCACATTCATGATGAGCGCATCATGGCCGACGCCGGGTTCGAGTCTTTTGACCTTCTCTCGAAAGGCTGTTACTATCATGTCTAGGTCAAGGTTATGCGCAAAGGAGGACATTAACTCAGCCTCGTGGCAGGTGACTCGAATGGGGGCCCAGAATATGACAGTAAGAAGGAGAGATAAAAGCTCCTACAGGGAACAACTTGCTACCAATCAATGTGGGAAATACAGACAATGGCACTTGCAACATGAAACCGCAAGTTTGCAAGTCTACTGCTCCTCCTGGGAGCTGACAGGAAGCCTGCCACTTGCAATCTTAAACTATCCGCTTTGACCCGTCCCTCAGCATTTATCAATGTTCTGCCCCCATTTGATGGGATGAGCAAGCGAGCGGCGTCAAATCTTCAACCGAGGCATGGGAAAGCAGATCGGCATCCAGAGATTCGGATATTGATGATGAAGCGGTGAAGATGCCGGTGACCGGTCATTCTGTGTAACAACGGCAGCAAAACGAGGCATGCAGATGCATCCGAAGCTCAATGGAGATGTTTCGTGACACTTCTTGAGTTTTTTTTTTTTTTTTGTTTTCTTTTCTTTCTTCCAAATCCATTGTGAATGCCAATTGCGCGTTGCAATCCCAAGGTAGCCCTCCTCGCCAGATCTCGGTGTCAACTTCTATATCGCGTCGACTATTGACTATGCGCTATCCAACAGCACGAAGGTTGGTTTAAATCAAGGCTTGCTGTTCCCGCTGTTCCCTGCAAACTCCAAGCGAGAGAATTCGGGGACAAGTAAATCGCTTTTCAGTCGCTTCTCATATGCGAAACATATCCGGATCCCAGTATTCTCGTCGTTCGAAGCTGATTTCTTTGTACGAACGGCAGTCAGGACGCCAATAATCTTCACTATTACCCAGCGGCCACATAACTGTAAACAATACTTCATCAACCGCACACAACTCTGGCTTTCTCCACATGGTCCAAGCGAGCCTCTTCTTGAGCGCAGCTACCAAGTTTTGGGAATCGTTCAACTGCTTCAACCTAGCCGTGTCATTTGCCGAGTCCTTGTGCACAATATTGTAGGCTGAGAAGAGAGTCTCGCAAATATCCGACATGACACTTTGAATCGCAGTATGTATCAGCTTATCCTCCATGCTCCATAAGTTTTGATGGATATACGCCGGCAGCAGATAGTGCTGCCGGCATAATCGCACCGCTTCTGCCGTCTGGTTGTGGCCCGATTCCTCCTGTACGGATATGCCTGCAGGCCGCGCTGGCGCATCGACATACATCTGAGTTGCTACCCGCAATTCGCTTTTGACCAGATCCAACGGTTGTTTTGCTTCAGCTAGCAATAACAATCTGCGTGCGTACCTTGTAACAATCATATCCACGATAGCTTGCCAGTGAATAGTAAACCTCCTTGCTTTGGTCGCGACATTGCGGAGGTATGCTTTTATATCCTTCAACTCATCAAGACCGGCAGCAGCGAGACGCTGAAGATCTGGCCGATTCGGATCAGTACTTGAAATGTTGACTGGGAAGAAGTAGCCAGACACCATGGAGGACAAGTCGAGCCTAACTCTGTCACCACCAATTCCATCATATCTTTCTGAAACAGCCCTGGCCCACTGGAAGATGTCCCTGTAAGAGACGTCCCTGATGTCGACAGAGGGATTTCCACTACCAGAAGTCCGAGTTTGCATAACAAGATCCAGCCCCTTTTCAAAATCGCAGTAAACAACTTCGAAGCCTATTTCCATTCGCATAAGACCGTCGTACCCCCATTGGGCCAGCAAGTTGCAAATGCTCTCGGCCCTGTCCCGGTCGCTCATGAAAGAGGGCCCGGTTTCTGAAGTCTGATTTTCACGGAGAACAAGATCCTGAGTGTCCAAGGTACCCATCAAGGTCTTTGCAGCACTCATTCCGTCAACGTAGAGCAGATTCAAATCGCGATTTGCCCGATAAGTGTGGAGGTATCCCGGGAAATAAGCATCGTTTTCGGCCGACTCTCCTTTGATACCAAACATTGGCTTTTGCGCTTGATTATTCGCGGAGCTTGTGCTGTCATCTTGTCGAAGAGAATTTCCGGTTCCATTCTTAGCGGAAACGGCGAACGCCTCAGCGTGTTCAACTTCGAAAGCCAACCATTCTGGACCGGCTGGGCGGTTTGCAGTTTGTGCTCCGTGATATAGCAAGGTGCCTTCAGGCATTATCGCCGGGATGAAGCTCAATCCATTGTGATGTATGGCAGATCCCCACTGCCTGCCCGCAGAGTGTATTGCATTGAAGATGTGAGGGGCGTTTTCTTCAGCCGCTTGGTGGTCCGGCGCTACTGAAGTTCTTGCATCGACAACGGCGCTGTGTATCGCGGGGCGGGCCATGATCCAGAAGGCAATGACCCTCAAGAGAGGACCTCGAGTCAACATCATGATGTGGAATTGCCCAACCCAGTAAGTTTGAACAGAGTGGTGGCTAGGATTTGAAGGTCGCTGCTGGGAAGCTAAAAGCTAGGGGTGGGAGCCTTCGCGCTTATTTTCAAACTTGATAGAACTGAAGATGAAACCCCGATACATTTAGCAGACATTTGGAAGGGGACGCCTTGAGCGGCTTCGAGACGCAGTTCAACCTGTTGTGCTACTGCCGGCAGGGCTGCCCTGGCTCCTTCCTAGCTTTTCCCACGAGCAACTGCCAGCAACTGTTGCAGCCGATGTACAGACTAGTCTCTATATGGCTTCCACGCTTCCACGCTCGCACCTCGGGTATCTCGGGAACTCATTTCGACACAATCCACCGCATGAGCAGGAACTTGTCATCCTGACGCAAAACGGCCATGAATCCAGAACGTGTCCGAATGCTTGAAGAGAACGCCGACAGACCGTTCGAGCCATCTCCGACTCCGTTGGATGCGAAGACAATTCGTCTCTCCGGTGCAAATCTTTTGGCTTCCAAACTCGACACCAGACTCGACAGTGACATCGAAAATGGGTCGCTAGGCACGACCCTGGGCAAGCCGCAGCAAAAGCCCAATGACCAGAAGTCCTGTTCAAACCCCCGGAAACGACGACACGACGGATTTGTAGTCAAGCAAAAAGTCAAGCGTGCTCGGCACAATGATACGCGGGAAAATTGGAGGGTGCCTCCTCTTTTTCCTCCAGGTGCGTTTAACGTTTACCACAGGGTGTGAATGAACGCAGCTGATGTCTCTCACCCCCCGGGGAAAGCACCGCCATCCAATCAACACACAACCTATTTAACAGGTCTGCTCCGCAGCTGGCCGTTGCAACTTGTGCTTGAGCCTGCCGAAACGAAAAAATCATCACCATCGGCGGTCATGGACCATCGACTTGTCACAGAAGTCGGGCTGGTGATGGCAGAAAACATACGTAAACATTCGAACCTGCCTATACTACGACTGCCAAGTGTGGGGGAGGCAGAGAAGGCGATCACCGAATCTCGGTGCTCCATCGCGCGCGTTGCTCGTGGCGAGTTGTTGGAAGACGTCTAGTGCACTCTTTCAGCGCATCAAAAGTATCAGATGGCACGCCAGCTTCGAAAGTTCGTCAAGAAGATGCAAAACACGCCTAGATCCGCTGACATGATGTCGCGGCGCGGCTCGGTAGGTTCTGGACAATTTTCTCTTTTGCTCGACAAACATTTGAACAGCACATACTGGGCGGTGAGATCCAAGCCTAGCCATGAGGATTTTGTGGCGTTCTTGATTTCCTCTTTCTACTCCACTGTGCCGCAGCCCGTCACGGCGACACTAGCTTATGAGTTGGGCGTTGATGCCCGTGTTGTCCTCACCCACGGGGAGCTTTGTCCCAGAAATATCATTGTTCATCAAGGCAAGCTTGTTCAGGTAACTGGTTGGGACTGCGCTGGCTGGTACCCAGAATGGTGGGATTATGTCAAGTTTTTTGAAGCTCGGACGAGCGACAAGAACTTTGACTGGTACGATTACGCAAAGGAGATATTTGCCAAGGAGTTTCACGCCGAGTTAGCGGCATACCAAGGGGTCGTACGATGCCAAACACCATGACCGATCGTGGCAAGTATGTTGCCAGATACCTGCAATGGACGTCGGTCCCTACCGTTTTTGGGGGCGGGTCTCTTGATCTGACGTCGTCTTTATCGGCGAAATATTCGCTATTGCCGTGGCCGTGTTTCGGTGTGCAATATGGTTATGATAGGCGCATTCATATATTTTGAGAAGTTGGATCCGTCTGATTATGCCGGTTGGGACATGCAAGTACATATGGTGGCAGAAGTTTTGGAATTTACATGTATTGAAAAAAAAAAAGTTGTTAGCAGGCACAAGCCGACGTCGTCATTACTTTTGAAATCGCTCAGAGACAGTGCCCCAGTGAATAACCTCCCAGATGGCACTGAAGTACTCAGCCTTGCGGTTCTGGTATTGCAGATAGTATGCGTGCTCCCAGGCGTCGATTCCGAGAAGAGGCTCGAGATTACCAGTAACAGGATCCTGATTGGCTCGAGTAACCAATCCAAGAGTACCCGAGGTCTTGTCCTTGACAAGCCAGGCCCATCCAGAGCCCTGAATTCCAGCGAGAGCAGCATTGGTCTGCTTCTTTAGGTTTTCGAACGATCCGAAGTCTTTATTGATGGCAGTCTATGTTCCGATACAGGCTGCGTGTCAGCAACCGGTGTCGTCGTCTCGAGGTACCCCATGAGTGGGTGGGATCTGGGTTCAACGTACCAGAAGCTTGCCCTCGGGCTCACCACCACCGCCCTTGCCATTGGGAGCAAGATTTTCCCAGAAGAGAGAGTGGTTGACGTGGCCGCCTCCGTGGAAGTTGAGCAAAGGGGCCTGAGCGGCGGCAGCCTTGGCATCGCCCTTGGCCCGCGCATCACCCAGAGCTTCAATGGCGGCATTGTAGCTATTCACATAGGTCTGGTGGTGCTTGGAGTGGTGGAGCTCCATGATTTGACCGGAAATATGAGGCTCGAGGGCAGCGTAGTCATCTATTCGGTGCAAGCTGTCAGCGGCGAGGTTCTTTCCCGCGGCGCATGGGCAAGTTTCGCGCGGACGGAATCGCACTGGCTACGTCTCGAGAAGAGGAGGGATCTCGCTTACAAGGAAGGTCAGGCAGCGTAGCCTTGCCGCGGGCGAAGCTGGTGCTGGCCATGGAGGCCATGGGCTTGGCGGCGCGGAGGCCAGCCCGGACGACGGGCGTGGTGCGAAGCAGAGCAGATGACATGATAGTCGGTGGCTTACCAATTGATTGAAGCGAAGCGGATGATTGATGGGATGGAGTTGGGGAGAAGGACGAAAGCCAGAGAGCTCGAGCTGGGTGGAGACCTGGAGAGCTTCGGGCGACAACGTCGGTCGGCGTCAGCTTGTCGTCACTGTGGATATATAATCATCATTGCTACTGACGACAACTGCCTCCCTTAGTAATCACGTGCCTTCGCTGCCCAGACGCGTTCTTGTCTTGGAGGGGCAGATCGCGGCACGTTGTTACGTACCCATTTGTCCCCGCGACGTCTTACACTGCCAAACGTTCCAAGAAACGACAACGACTTCTCCATCGGTCTCGACAGCCACCATGTCGTACTACGACGTGGACGCCATTCTGACTGATGCCGAGGTAATTCCCACTCTTGCCGTTCCTGCCCAAGCCCCAATTCTGACCAACCCATTCAAACCAGAAAGTCCCATGTCAATTCGAGCTCGACGTCCCATACCTGGGCCACCTCGACAACTCCTCGGGCCTCAAGCCAGGCACAGCGCTGTCTCTCCCCCTCTGGCTCGCCGAGATGCTGGCCCTCGCCTCGGCAGGCGACGACTCCAAAGCCCCGCTGACGCTGAACCTCCCTCCCTGTCTGTCGGACCAGGTCATCAACGCACTGAAAGCCGACCCCCGGGCCGTCGCGCTGCGCGACCAAAGCGCGCATTTCTACGGCATCGGCGTCAGAATGCTAGATTTGTTCGACGAGAGAGAACTGGGCGCCGTGTTGAGGAGGACGTTTGTCGTGAGAGCCGGCGACGTGGGCCTGCATGCGCGCAAGGCAGACGAGGGCGTGGGAGGACAAGGGGAGGAATTCCTGCGCGGGCTGGAGGAGTGGGAGAGGAGGCTGTTCAGAAGGGGCCATGAGGGGGTCAAACACTGCAAGGAGTGGGCGGAGAGTGTGAAGAAGATGTGAGGTAAGGACGTGAAAGACTTGGGGGGGGGGGTTGTTTTGTTTTGGGACATTGAAGCTATTTTTTTTTTGTTTCTAGATTGGTGTTCAGAGAGTTGGAAGAGACACGAGATACCATAGACGGGAGAATTTCACGATCATGACACAAGCAGACCAAATGCCCAGCAGGACGAAGACCCGCGCAGAGGCATACAAGTGCGCCGCGGCCCAGCACGTTTCCGCATACAACTTCTCCGCGTGGGCGACACAGAAAGCCATGTACGCGGCGCAGAGCAGGGCCCGCGGCATCCCGCGACAGCCGACGAGCTAGGTCCCCCGTGCGCCCACGAGAAGCGCGCCGACTCCTCCAGCAAGGAATGGGGCGAGGAGCGCTCGGACCTCATGGCCTCGAGGGCATGCCACCAGATGAACTGGCCGAGGGGCGGGTCAAGGAGCCGCCGGACGTGGTTGATGAGGAGGGCTGCGAGGACGGGTGGAGAGCGCGGCCGTGAGGCTATCGCGGGGCATGGCTCGCTCGAGGATCTGCATCGTGCGAGGAGGTGCCGCTGAGCTGAGAATGTCATGGGCTGGATTTGAGGAACTTGGTCAGGGGCTGTGATGACGGGTGGCATAAAACGCCCCAAACACGCGGTACGGGAGCACAACATGTTCCAATGTGCATATTCTCGCCCTTTCGCTCCCGCATGCTTGACTCAACATGTTTATGGTGTGTATTTTGTATTGTATTGATACCTTGAACATTGAACGCCTAGGGCCTGTCCTCCCCCCATGATTGCGCTGCTGTTATCCAACATCTTTATGTGATCATAAGTTTTCATCGCCAAAATGTTCCACCCCCCCCCCCCCCCAGAGTAATCCAAGCCAAATGTACACGATTCGTGAGCATGCTCACGTTCCTGATCAAAGAACAAGAGTTCGGTGCTAATTCAAAGACAAAGAACGAGATAACTAGAGCAAAAAAAATCATCATCCTGTCGTCAGAAAACTCCTCTAGAACATGACAAACCCGTCGCCAAATAGAATCATATCGTCTTTGCCCAACCCGATGTGCAAAGTGTCTGCTCATGACTCCAGAGTACCCGCATGGGCTATGTCCCGAAGCTGACCTCGGAAAACGTGGTAGAAAACAGCGCGATCCCCAAGATGTATGCGATTGTAGTCGTGGCGTCACCACAAGACAACCGGATTTCCAAGAATATGAATCAAACGTATCCATCCCCCCTTGTCCGAAAAGATATTTTTTGCAAAACTGACTAAACCACAAAAAAAGACTGAAAGACGAAACCTTTAGCCCAGGAAGAAAAGAGCAAAAGAAACGCAATCTGGTGCATGTCATGGTGTAGGAGAAGGAAAGAGGAAAGAAGAAGCAGATGCTTGCGAGGAACGGTTGCAGGAGTCAATCTGACCAAGTGGTGGCTGCATCAATGGTAGAAAGCAATAATCACTAGTCAGAATGATCAGAATGACTTCCTTTTGAAAGAGCGACCGGCCCATCGACTGAAACAGCGCGAAAAAAAAACAATTGCAAGAAAGCCACCGCGTCATGCGTGAAATGCGATATTTGCTAAATGTTGTTCATGGGCCACGGATAGTTTTGGACTTCGCTGTAAAAGTCGGCAGGCGCAAAAGTCGGGTCAAAGCTGACATCACCATCGACAGAAGCAGAAATGGCATAGATCGGATGGCTGACGTGAGGCATGGTGTCGTAGGAAGTGTCATTCACATGGGCGCCTTCATCCGACGCGGCGCCATCACCAGCAACAAGTGCGCTGGCAAGGTGCGCCTGAGAGGCATCCTGAAACAATATCTCGTAGTCGTAGTCGACATCGTGGTCACGCGCATCTCTGTCCACGCCTTGCTCCAAGGTCCAGTCAATTTTGTCAACACCTAGAGCATTTGCGCCATCATCAACAACGGAGATTGAGCTGGAGACTGGCTCTTCGTCATCCTCGCAGCCGATAAGAACCTCCTCGAACCAAAGCTTCAGCTCCGACATGGAAGGCCAGTCCCCGCCACCCTTCCCACCTCGTTTCTCATCATTGGGTTTCTTGTTCTTGCCCCGAGTAGCCTTGGGCTTGAAATGGATGCGGCGCAAGTGATCGGCGGCATTATAGTAAGCGCCATATCTTTTGCCACTTGAGCACGACTTACACTCCGACAATGGCTGAATGGCTGTCACTGTAGACACGAGTCCGACTGTGGCCGGATCCCGACACACATACTTCTTGACGACACCCTTGTGTTTGGCGTTGAGATGGCGACGAAGTTCATGATCCCCGCGAAAGCCTTCGGGATGCTCATCGCACTTGGTACAGAAGACTTTTGGGCCCTTGGATCGCCGATATGGAGCCTTTTGTAGGGCAAGCTTGCCCCCTCTACCATGTGTTGACGTTTTTTTGGTTGGCAGAGAATCCGATGTGCCATCAAGCCTGGGGCGGAGTTTGGTGACCTTTCCATTCTCCAGTTGTTTCGTCAGAGTCTCGCGAAGGCGACGTTCGGAGTTGGAGCCCGATGATCTTGCGCTTGTGAAGCTAGTGTTGGATACCGAGCGTTGCATCGACAGCGAAGCGGAAGGAGAAAGAAACACGGCAGTATTGGATGTGGACGGGGGATAGCTGTGAGCAGGCGCAAAGCTGGAGCCTATGGCAAGCAAATCGGTATGGGGAGCGGAACTCATTGCACAGTGGGCATCCTCTTCGATCGGCTGAATAGGTTCCTGGGCAGAAAGCTCCTCGGTGTGGCAGGAATGAGAAGACGGAAGTCTCATCATGTTGGCACCACTGCTGCCTCCATAGGCACTGTTCTGCCTTGTAAGCGGCGGGGCAGATTCGAAAGCAGAACGTCCCGACACCATGGAGGGAGGAGCGGATGGTACGATGTTGCTGCGGGCATCATCAGGTGGCAAGTATGTTCCGGCAGAAGCCAGGTAGGACTGCTCATCGCACCATCCGGCGGAAAGGTGGTAGCTGCTATATGATATACCAACTTCGGGAACCATGCTGTTCTCATCAACGCTGGCCAAAGGGCCTTGGCTCTGGGCAGCACGAAAGGGAGAGGGTTCATTTGCAAAGCCCGAAGTACTAGTGGTGAAGGAAGCGGCTGCACCGCCGTACATAGAGGCAATGTCAAAGTCGGAATGGCTGGAGACGCTGCGAGCCCTGTATTGCAAAGGACGGTCTTGTTGTGAACATGCCCGCTGGCGGCGGGTAGGTGCTCGCCACTCGGAGCCACATCGATTCTGCGTTATATGGGTTAATAAACAATTGCATGGAGAGCTTGAGGGGAAAAAAAAGAACAGAAAAAAAAACGGATGGGGTTGTCTTACATCCATGGCGGCATCCAGGGAATCTCGGCGATTCCTATATGGCTGGCTGGTCCAGCATGGAGAAAGGTTGGCGGAGGAGTCTGGCGTGGGCCAATGCTGATTTGCAAGCTGGTTACGGAGCAGCTCGACAGAAGCAGTCAGTTTTTGAACTTGGAGTTGAAGCTGGAGCTTTTCCTCTCCATCAGTCGGGTTGCTCGTCTTGTTGTGGTCAATCATTCGGAATGAGTGGTGGCACTGGCAGCCTCTCACGCTCTCTGGCTGGCGTTTGCAACTGGCCGCGGGTCGAGGGGCCGCAGTTGTAGTTAGCATATGTGTTATAACAACCTGGTTATATGTTTACGACGTATCTTTACCTATTATTTATTATTTTATATCTAAGTCAGTGGCGGTTGATGGTTGATCCAGTTGTCTCAGACGGTGCGCTGCAAAGTGGACGGGGTGCAAGGATGACGGATGACGGATGACGGGTGCAATAGTTATACCGCAGCCTCGGGTTACAAGGCCGCACGAACAAGTAACGAAGCTAGAATGCAATGACGAGTGATTTGACTATCTGGGTGTAGAATGCTAAGCGTCTGATGGTGGCTAGCAAGCACCATGTTGGAAAGGAGATGAGGGAGAAGGAGGGAGAGATGGGCATGAGGGAGATGGGCGGATTTAAAGGCGTTCAGTCCAGCAGCGGCGGTTCGAATGAGGCGACCAGACTCTGCCAACGTGTGTGCCAACCAGTGCCAGCCAGTGCCAGCCAGTGCCAGCTAGTGCCAGCCAGTGCCAACCAGTGCCAACCAGTGCCAGTCCATGTGCCTGCGCCTCGGTGTGCCAATCAAGAGTCAAGTGCACCTTGCTGGTTGTAGGGCCTGTAGGCGGGTTGGGACCATGCGATGCGGCTCTGGAGTCTTGCGCCAGTCAACGTGGGAGTATCCTCCATATACTCCGTATGAACAAGAGCGTTGCTAGTCGGACCTGTGTTTTCTGGCTACTCGGAGCTCCGAATAACGACGCTCCGTTCAGTTGTCCACGCTCTATTAATCATAATGCACCTCGACTTCCCAGAAAGGCAATTCGTTGACCGAGCTGGTGGGTACCCCATGGTGTGTATTAGTGTGTATAGCTGCTGCCTAGGGGCCCGCGATGGTTATCTATAGCGATGTAGTTAATAGTATAACTATCTCAACAGTGCAAGAAAAAAGTGGTGGCATTGGCGAGTCATTTTGTTCCACCAGACTTGCAATTACCTGCGGCCTTATTGCCCCTAAAAGTGTCAGCCACTACGGATCAACTAAAAAAGATAACCCAACTTGGCGGTTTAGAAAGGATAAGCCCCATTCTATCCATCCGTCAGGATTCAGAGGTCAGCTCCAAGAGCCATGACCAGCTTAGGAAATTGCTAAAGGTGTATTGGCTGGGGAGACGGAGGCCGCCTCGAAAAGTGAGGCGAGCATGCTTCAGGAAAGAAGTTGGAGTGAGGGCGGAGTGACTGCTGGAGTGAGCAAGTAAATACTCCCGTGCTGGCGCGGCAAATCTTCGGCATTCCGCAATGACACCTTGGCAACTCAAGGACGGGAAGCCAAATCTCCATCAACCCCCAATGTTCCTCTTTCAGAACCACCAATTCTTTAATGCCCATGTAATATAGAGGACAAGCCGCGGCAAAATGCGCCGTTTCAATCTTGTTCTCCTTGCCAGCTTACGACTGGCCGCAGCACGCTCAAGGAGCTTTACTATCCATGATGACCTGCTTGCCTTTCCTCAGGTACGTCGACGCTGGCTGAGAGTATCGGATCCCCGGGAATGATGACAACTGACCAACACGCGCGCAGTTTGAGGTCGTCTTTGCTGAAAAGCGAGTATCCGAAAAGGAGGCACTGGCTCTAGTTGAGCGTAATAATCAACACCCGACATATTCGGCCGAATTCTCCCAAGCAACGGCTAACAAGGCTCATGCAACAACGGATGCGGCAGCTGCTGGAGCCTCGAGCTCTGTCGAATCGGACGAAATTGCCGGGTACGCTTACGAGATTCTCAACATGTCCCCGCATCGGTACCTCTGCTCCATACCCGTGATACAGCCGCCTGGTCCGGTGAACGAAACAGAGAATGCGCTAGCAAAGGCCGAAGAGGAAAGAGAACACTACAGGGCTGCCGTCAAGGGCTGGGAGCTTATCAACAACTTTGAAGACAACTGCCTGTACTATGTCTCCGGATGGTGGAGCTACAGCTTTTGCAAGAATCGCGAAATCGTGCAGTACCATGCAATCTCTGTCACTAGCAATGGCCAGATTCCCCAACGCGACCCAAACAGCCAGGAGTATATCTTGGGCCAAGTGCCCTCGCTCCCCGCGACAACAGGAGACAGACACTCGAAAAAGAGGCGAGATGCAAACGACCCCTCCCGGCTGCCTGCTGAACTGCAGATAAAAGGCGACCAGCGGTATTTGGTCCAACGACTGGAGGGTGGCACAGTGTGCGATTTAACAGGCAAGGAGCGTTCCATCGAGGTCCAGTATCAATGCGTACCGGGTCTCCAGAACGACAAAATTGGTTGGATCAAGGAGGTGGTCACCTGCTCGTATATCATGATGATCAGTACGCCTCGCCTGTGCAACGATGTTGCCTTTCAGCCTCCCGTGGAGAAGACGGCGAATCCCATCAGCTGCCAACTCATAACTGATGTCAGCGATTCATCACATCCCCTCCTAGAGCAGCATGCCCTATCCGCACAGCAGCAAGCAGAGGGCATCAGACAAGACGCCAACGAGGCAGAAGCAGACAAGGGGATGACTAAGAACCAAGACGGAACTCATCAAATCACCGTGGGAGGTATCGTAGTCGGCGGGAAACGGGTACTTTCTACCGGCGACGATGGCGGCAAACCGCTGAAGCTCCAGCAACTAGCCAATCTGTTTGCTCCTCAACCCAAGGTTCTGGAAATCATTGCCCAAGCAGCCAGCAAAGCTGACGGGGGTAAGGTCAAGGAGCTGACGGCCGAGGAGCTTGAAAGCTTGAAAATTGACCCCAAAGCCGTGGAAGAAATGCGCGAAAAACTGAAGAAGCTTGCTGGGGATTCTGGCTGGAAAATGGAGATATTTCAGATGCACGATAACGATGAGAAGGAGCTACTAGGGTATATTGACGAACCAGAGGGGGCGAAGGATTCGAAGGGCAAATCTGACAAAGCCAAGCAGGGGAAGGACGCCGACGGCGGTCAAAACGCGAATCAAGAAGGTGAAGGCTCGTCGTCAAAGGGAAGGAAAGGTGCAAACTCAAAGGACAGGAAGAGGGGGGGTCGGGAGGGTAGTGAAGAAAAGTTTTACGATGGCGATGAGTTGTAGCTTGTGAATTACGATTGGCGTTGAGGGCTTTTGTGGTACAGTTTGAATACAGTGCTCATGAGTTGGTGAGCGATGCTGAGTTTTGGCGGTGTTGGAGCATGGTCGAGAATGCATCTGTACTAGATGTCATCGGGTTCTCTGCATGATATCTTGTCTAGGTATTCGCGTCCTAGCTTCGTCTGCCGTAGCGACGTGTATTTCGTGCTTGGTTGATCTTGGCCCTGGCCTCGTACTGCCGCAACTGCGCCGGTCACCTCCCGAGCTACACGGTTAGAATCGTGTCGATTACTTGCTTCCTGCAAAAGGAATGCATTGAGGCTGCGTTCCATGTACCTGCATAAGATATGATATGGCCGGCTTCCGAAGAGAGTTGTACTCGGTAACAATCCATCCTCGTCCATGGCAGCAAACACGATTTTTTTTTCTTTTTTCCACAATGGGTCTTCAATCTCGGCACGTCATACTCATCTCCACACTCCTCAATGCAAGCACTTTAGCACGGGGGTTGCGACGGTTAGTTCCGCCGCCGTTGGCCGCTAGTTCGTGTACGGAGTTTACTTTGGTCAAGTCGAGAACCTGGTGCGAAAGAATATAATGCAAGAAATTGCAGAAGTATCTTTCGTTGCCGCGGATTCTTCTGGCGCAGCTCGTGTGACAGACAGTAGGATGATGATGAGCGCACAGAAGAAAATTTCCGAGACAAAGCGTGGGAGAAATGGTCTGACTGGCCTGGCCGGCCGAAACAGTAGCCGGGGGGTGCGATCCTCCTGAATGCACAGATGAGTTCATTACGGGCTACGTTTGGCCGACTGAAGATTGAGGAGCCCCGTCGTGTCCTTTAATGAACTGATTTATGTACGGAGTGCCCATTGCGGTTGATTCTTGTTGGACCGCGAAGCTAGGGTTCAATGTGACCACCTCTATTAAGTTATCCAACCCTATAAGAGGGTGCGGACTATAGCTTAAATACCTAAGTACCTCTACTATAGGTAGGGTAATTATATAGTGCTAAAATATACTATAAAGTTATAGAGGTCTTAGAAAATAACTAGCTAGAGGTAAACTCTTATCTTAGCTAGTTAAGTAGTAAGACTATTATATAGTAAGGATTAATTATACCCTTATAAGTATAATATACCCCCCTAGGGGACTTAGTTTAAGGTTCCCTATAATAAATCTAAATTAATAAAATTAGTTAAATTAATCTTTATGAGGCCCACTTATAACACTAGCGCACTAGTGCACTACCTAATAGGCACACTATATCCTAGGGCTAGGTCTATATAACACTAGTAAGCTACTAGCTATAAGCTAGTAACTTATATATATAATATACTTAGACCTAGTAAGCTTTAGTTAATATATAAGTACCCCTATACCTCTTACCTAGCTATCTCTTATTCTTATAATTTTAAAGCTTCTCTTACTAGCTACCTAAGAGTAATATAAGAGAGAGAACTATATAATTTACTAAAGTAATACTATATATTAACTAAGACTAGATAAATAAGGGTAATACTATAGGTAAGAGTATACTATACTTAGTAAGAACCTTAACTAAGACTAAACCCTTTATTACTAAAGAAGAAAAAGTAATAGTTAAAGAGTAAATTATCTAGCTTAAGTAACTTAAGAAACTATAAAAATAGGAATAAGAACTTATTAACCTATTATAACTTAATAGAGAAAAGGAATAGGTAAAAAGGGGCTAAAAAGCTAGTATATTCTTAAGTCTTAGTAGCTAAGAGATTAAAGTCTAGAATATTACTAACCTTTAATACCTTATAAATCTATAGAAGTATAAGATATAGTTAAATAACCTAAACTATACCTTTAGGGAGGTAAAGAAAAAGTATTAATATAATAACTAAAAGATTCTCTTTATACTTAACTATATATATATAAACTATTAGGTAAGATAAGACTAATATATTAAGGAATAACTAGCTAATAGCTAGGATTACCCTAAAGATAACTAGGATAAGTTCTAAACCTAAACCCTTATATTACTTAAGGATTCTATAAACTATAATATATAAATAGTTATATAGCTAGAGAATATAAAGTAATAAGAGGGTTAAAGCCTTATTAAATTTAGTATTTTCCTAGATTTACTAGAGAAATACCTTAAAAAAGCCCTAGAAAAGACCTAAGCCCTTATATTCTTTATAAAATTACTCCCTAACCTATAGGACTATATTAATCTATATTTATCTATTACTAGAATAACCTAAAAAAAGATTATATAACTTACCTAGTAATTCTAGGAGATAATATTAAAGAATAAGTAAAAGCTAAGTAACTTAGGAGATAAGAGCTTATATAAAGCTCCTTAATATCCTAGATATAATTCCCTATAAGGCTATAGGCCTTATAAGGATTAGAAGGATAAAGATAAAGAAAAGACCCTAGTTACTTACCTAAATAATAATAAAACCTAGGATAAGAGATAGTATTATAATTATAGTAGTATAGAATACCTTTTCTATAATTATAATAAGCTAAAGAAAGACTAATAAGAAAGCTAGGGAAACTTCCTAAGGTAAAAGTAAATACCCTTACCTTTACCTTAAATACCTAGGTACTAGTAAGGTATTAATTTTATATACTAGTTACTATTTATAGGTATAAAGATATTAAAATAGTAGCTAATCTAGATAGTTATACTAAGATTAATATTATTAGTGCCTAGTTTATATAAGTATATAAGCTTAATAAGGCTAAGGCTATAGTACTTACCCTTAAGGTAATAAGGGCTTTTATAGTCCCTTAATATAGTATTTATAAGGTACTTATTATAATTAAAGACTTAAGGGGTAAAAAGAAAAACCTTAAGCTACTATATATAGCTATTAATAAGGACCTAAGAGTTAAGGGAAGCCCTATATTAATTAGAATATATATACTTATAGAAGAATATATATATCTTTATTTATATTTATAGGAATAGTAGTTTAAGAAAAGAAAAGTAGCCTTTTTACTACTAATCCCTTATAAGTTTATAAAGGTAATATATAATAAGACTATTATATATACTATTATAGGGGTTATAGAAGATAAGTTTATCCCTCTTAAAGATAAGAAGAAGGTAAAAGCATATAAAACTATTAAGAATATCCTAAAGAAACTATATAAGTTCTAAGATATATTTATATTAAATAAGGTAAGAAGCCTACTATTAAGGAAGATAACTAACTATATAATTAACCTTATACCTAGGGCTATATCTCTATATAAACTAATTTACCCTTTTTCCTAGAGTAAACTAAAAAAAGCTCTAGGAATATATTAATAATAACTTAAAGAAAGGCTAGATAAGACCCTTTAAGAGCCCTATAGGTATACTTATCCTATTTATACTAAAGAAAGATAGAATACTCTAGCTATATATAGATTACTAAGGACTTAATAAGGTAATATAAAAGAATTACTATACTCTTCCCCTAATTTTAGAGATCCTTAACTAATACTAAGGGGCTTATTTCTTCTTAAAAATTAATATTAAGGATATATATTACTAAATCTATATTAAAGAGAATAATAAATAGAAAATAGCCTTCTATATATACTATAGATACTATAAATACCTTATAATACCCTTTAGGTTAACTAATACCCTAGTTACTTTCTAAAGCTATATCTATAAAGCGCTTTATAGGCTAGTTAATACTATTTATATAGTATATCTAGATAATATCCTTATTTTCTTTAAAATATAGGAGGAATATACTATATATATTAAGGAGGTTTTAGAGTATATAAGGTTAGTAAAGTTATATATAAAACCTTTTAAGTATTCCTTTTACTAGGAGTTAGTAAAATTTCTAGGGTTTATTCTATTAGTTAATAGGATATTAATAGATATATATAGAGTTAATATAATCTAGGAATAAAAGAAGCTTATAAGCTTTAAAGATATATAGTCTTTCCTTAGATTCTATAACTTTTACTAATAGTTTATCTATAAATACTCTAGAATAGTAGTACCCCTTTATATATTAATAAAAGATAGTTAAAATAGTATTTAAACTAGGAGGTTTATATTTAGAGTAAAGAAGTAGCTAGTGTTTAGCTAGCTAAAAGATACCTTTTAGTAAGTACCTTTTCTCTAATATTATAACCTAAGTTAACTAGTGTATATTAAGATAAATACCTTAGTCTTTATAATAGTAAGAATCCTATCTTAGTAAGATAATAAGGGTTATTAGTATTTAGTAGCCTTTTAGTTAAGGAAGTTTATAAATACTAAATATAACTATAGTATAGCTAATTAAGAGTTACTTATTATAGTAAAGTTATTTAAATACTAGTAATACTATATTAAAGGTATAGAGATACTAGTAAAAGTCCTTTTAGACTACTATAACCTATAGACCTTTATAAGGTAGTAAAAGTTAAATAGAAGGCAAGTATATTAGTATATATTCCTTTACCTTTTCTATTTTATAATTAAATATAGACTAAGGAAAAGTAACCCTATAGATATACTATTAAGAAGGTCTAATTATAAGGGTAAACCTATATTAAATAAGGCACTTTTACTAAAGCTTTAAAAAAAGATAGTAGCTACTAGAGTAGTAAAAGAAAAGATACTAATATATTAAAGAAATTATAGTATAGCACTAGTCTTAGAACCTATAGAGGTAAGAGTAGCCTAGGTAAAAGGCTAGTTAGCTACTATAGATTTAGTAAAAGGTTAGCTAGATAAGGGTAATTTTAAGGAGAAAGTAATATATATCTAAGATATTAGTATAGTATAAGAGATCTAGGGGGCTATTATATTACTAGATCCTTACTAATCTAGGCTAAATAAACTATTAGTATAATTACTATAAAAGGTATAGGACTAAGATCTAGATTTATAAAGGTAAGGAGGTAAGGTTAACTCCTTAGTAAAAGGGAGGGGAAAAGCTAGTCTATAGTTATATAGTATAAGGGGTCTCCTAATATATAAAGCCTAGGTAGTTATTCTATAGGAGCCTATCTTATAATAAGAGCTTCTATAGCTATACTATAATAATTTACTAGTAAGTTACTTTAGGACTAAGTATACTCTTAAGCTATTAAAGTATTACTTTTAGTAGCTAGTAATAAGTAAAGCTATTTTAGACTATATATCTAGTTATAGGGTATACTAGTAGGTAGTAGCTAGGAGGTATTACTTATATAGGACCCTTAAATTACTACTAATACTAAGGTAACTATAGGTAGAAATCTTAATAGATTTTAGTATAAGGCTACTACCTATATAGCTTAGTAACTAAGAGACTAATATAATCCTAGTAATTATAAACTAATTTACTAAGTACTCTATCTTCCTCCTTATAGCTACTATAATTAATATAGCTAAATTAGTGGAATTATTTTATAAGGAAATTAAGCTCTAATTTAGAGCACTAGAGGGTATTATATCTAATAGAGGGTTAGTATTTATAAGCTAATTTTAGTTAGATATATACTACCTATTATATATAAAGTAAAGGCTTTTAATAGTATTTTACCCCTAAACTAATAGGTAAATAAAAAGAATAAATTAGGTACTAGAGCACTACCTTTACTACTTTATTAAGGAGAACTAATAAATATAGCTAAAGCTACTTCTAATAGCTTAATTTATATATAATAATACTATAAATAAGACTATAAGCTACTCCCTAAACTACACCCTTATAGGCTATTTACCTAAGTTTTACCTAGCTCTTAAGGGTAAGACTAAGGGGGGGGAGGTGCTAGAAGCTTATATATATATCTAGAAATTATATAAAGTTAGGGAGAAGATAGAATATAACTAGGTAAGGGCTACTAAAATATAGGTAAAATACTATAATTAATAGCACTAGCTACTAACCCTAAAAAGAGAGGATTTAGTACTCCTATTAGCAAAGAATATTAGGCTTAAAGAGATAAAATAGAAGCTAATCCCTAGATTTATTAGGCTATTTTAAATACTTAATATAGTAAGTAAATAAGTATACTAACTAGCATTACCTAATAAATATAGCTAGCTATATAATATATTATATATTAGCCTATTAGAGCTATAAAATTACTAGGAAAACACTATAGATAAGGAAATACTAATACTAGACCTTAAAAATAAAAATAATAAGTTTAAAGTTAAAGAAGTTGAGGACTATAGGAAGATATATAAAGGTAATAAATACCTAGTAAAATAGAAAGGCTAGCCTAGTAAATATAACTAATAAGTCCTAGTAAAAGATATAGAAGGTACTTAATATGTAATTTAGGCCTTCTATTAAAGTAAAATAAGTAAGAAGTATAGTAAGATATAAGTAAGTTATAGGTAATAAGGTATAAAGTTACTATAGAAAAGGCCTAGCCTTATTAGCTACTATTATACTCTAATGAAAATAATCTTAGACTACTTACTAAATTATAAAAGAAATTATCCTTTTAAGAAAAAAAGGGATAGGGTGTTACGGAATTTTTAGGCCTATAATCTAGTGCTTAACCCACTAGACTAAAAGGTCAGCTACAACCATAGTTGCAGGTTGTAGCGATATCAAGCCCTATAAAGCGTATTCTAGCACGTAACATAGGGGAAACCCCTCTATAGTAGCCCCTATATATATTAAAACTATACCTCTATAAATAAGATACTTAGCCTTATTCTTATTCCCTATAATTACCTCCTATATTACTAGGAAAAAGCAATACTTTACTATACCCTAGGGCATAAACCCTAGGTTATAGGACTATAAGTATAAAGTTATCTTTACCTTTTAGGTAATAATAAGATTATAGTAATTTAGCTATAGAAAGATTAGTAAATAAGTAGTAAAATAGAATAAAGTACTTACTATCCCTAGGATAGAACCTAGGAATATTATAACTAGAAGTTACTACTAAGATATAATATATTAGTTATATAAAACTAATATAGCCTACCCTAAAATATAAGTAAAAAGCTAGTAAATATATAAGAAAAAGATAGACTTAGTAGACCTTAGTAGCCCTAGTTAGCCTAAATATAATATAGTAAGCTATATTAGCGTGGTTAAAACCTAGGATTAGGTTTAAGTAACACTTAGTAAAGTAAAAGTAAGTTACTTCTAAAAATATATAGTCTTTAAGGTCTTCCTTAACCTTACTACTAAGAGTATTTATAAGTTTCTAGACTTAATCTAGGATAGCTAAAAGATTAAGGAAATTACCCTTTATTATAGGTATTACTTAGGGAAATATTAGTAATAAAGAACTAAAAGACTTAGGAAAAGTAGTATACTTACTATATTATATATATTACTATACTTTATATACTAGAGATAGTGCTTTAAGTATTTCCCCTTAATAATAGTAAATATCTTATAGGGAAAATAGTAGTTAATCTATAGGAGTTTAGGCTTAAATAGAGGGCTTTTCTTAAAGTCTATATACCTAGTGTGTAAATAGTATATATAACTATACTCCTTTAAGTAAATAGTCTTAGTATTTATAATAAAGATATAGTAATTAATAAGGGAAAAGTTATAGTAACTAAAGATATAATAATATTTTAAGAAGAGTTTACTATATTTATAGAAGGAAAAAGTATATAATATAATAGGGAACTAAAGATAAATTTATACTTAAGTATTACCTATTATTTATTATTATTTTAATATAGTTACTAGTTAGTAAATAGTTATATACTAGCTAGTAAAAGCTATTTAAAAGCCTAGCTAAAAGTAAGGGGGTAATTATAAGGCTTACTTATAATACTAGCGCACTAGTGCACTACCTAATAGGCATACTATATCCTAGGGCTAGGTCTACATAACACTAGTAAGCCGCTAGCTATAAGCTAGCAACTCGCACGTATAACACACTTAGACCTAGCAAGCTTTAGTTAATATATAAGTGCCCCTATACCTCTTGCCTAGCTATCTCTTGTTCTCACAATCTTATAATATTTAAATTAATTTTATAGTATAGAAATATAGTTAATTAGTTATAATCTTATCTAAATTAAGGTTATTATATAATACTTATTCTTTAGGTTCTTTACTAAGTATACTAGAGAGTAGTTATATAAGCCCTAATACCTTATAGAAGCTTATAAAAGTATTCCTTATAAGAGGCTTTATAAGGCTATTTATAATTATCTCTTTAAAGGTAATCTAGGTAATATTAAAGGTTTCTTTAGTAATCTCTTAATAAAGCTAGTAGTAATAAATATTTATATACTAGAGCTTTATAATAAGCTTAATAAATTCTTTCTTAAGGAGGTAAATTATCTATATATTATTATATTTAATTTTAAGTATATTATTACTTAGGTATAGCCTAACCTCTTAATATAACTATCTAAAGGCTATAAGCTCTTTACTATAGTAAGAAAGCACTAGAAGCTTTACTTTAGTTAATAATATTATTATAGTAGCTTACTTACTTACCTTAAAGAGTATAGGCCCTTTAAAAAGCTTTATAATATAGCCTTATAAGCTTTTTTATATTATAGTATTATTAGTAAAAGAAATATTACTATATATCTCTAATTTAGGGTTATTATTACTATATTTAATTACTAGGTTTACCTATATATACCTATACTTAAGAGCTTTTTTAGCTACTTTTATATACTATAGCCTTAGGTTTTATAGGTATTATAAGAGTTATAAAGCTTTAAAAGTAATATTAGGTCTTAAAACTATTATTAGATATAGTAAGGTTCTAATTAGAGATTAATATCTCTTTAGATCCTATATACTAACCTTTTCTTTAAAAGGTTTAAGTAATATAGTAATTATTAGGGCTATAGGCCTTTATTATAGAATCTTTATATTAAATTTAATAGCTACTTTATCCTAATAAGACTTCTAATTAAGCTATACCTTCTTATTAGTATAATCTCTAATAATTTTAATACCTAGAAACTATTATAGCTCTCTAAGGTTCTTAATATTATACTTTATAAAGAGTCTTACTCTAAATTTATTATATAAAGATAATTTTCCTTTAGTAAATAAGGCTATAAGGTTATCTATATAGAAGAAGATAATTAACCTATCCTTAATAAATATATAAGGGTCTTTAAATATCTATATAAAGCCTTTACTAACTAGCTAGCTAATTAGCTCTTTTATCTATAGAAAAGGCACTCTCTATAGCCTATAAACTACTCTAAGAAGCTTTAGATAAGCTTATTTATCCTTATAGCCTAGTAGTATCTTATAGTAAACCTCTTTATTAAGGTCTAAATTTAGGAATACTATAATAAAGTTATACTAGTATACTTCTAGGTTAAAGTAGTATATAATAGCTATAAGTAACCTAAAGGTATTAGTAGCTAGGGTTACTACTTAAGTTAATAGATAACTCTTTAGTTAGTAATTTCTAAGAATATAAAGGTAAGCTTTATATTACTAAAGATAGCTTTACTTGTTACGTGCTAGCTCTGCACAATGTAGGGTTAAATCCGTTAGAGGGGCCGACGGATTTAACTAATTATAAGTTATACTAATTTCACTTATAAAAGCTACTATTAGGTATAATATATAATATTAGAAGTAAGTTAATTCTTCTAACTAGAGTGCTAAATCTAGCCCTATAAATATCCCTTATAACTAAGCTTATTCTACTATATAATAAGTGCTAGGCATGCCTTAAAAGATAACTATCCTAGTTATAACTAATAGAGCTATAGCTAGATTTAACCTCCCTATCCTAAGTAACCTAAAAATATTCCCTTTTATTAAAATTAAAAAAAAACAGGTTTAGTGTGCTTATTACTAAAATTATAATTACCTATATTATAAAATTACTTAAAATTTATAATAGTTTTCTAGTAATATATATTCTCTAATAGTATTAATTAAATTATTATATTAAATAATAAATTCTTATTCTTAAAGCTAATTACTCCTTTTACTATATTTTATAGTCCTTCCTTACTAGTTTTACTTATTTCCTTTCCTTACCTATTATATTCTATTCTCTAACTACCCTTTCTAATACTATTTTAATCCTTATCTAAATTCTTTATTTTAATCTAATAACCTAGTAAATTTATCTCCTTTTTTTATTCTTTTCTTTACTACCTTACTAGTTACTAGTAATACTATTTCTATTTATTCTATTACTATCTCTATTTATTTTTCTAATATTATTAGTAATATCCTAGTTTATTACTATAGTATTAGTGTTTTTAGCATTAGCTATTATAAAACTACTTAAGTCTCTCTTAGCTTTAATCCTAGCCTTTTAGTTAACTTTAGCCTCTTACTTAGTATTTCTAGTATAAGGGTCTTAGTTTATTATTACTTATTAGTTAGGTTAGTTCTCTTATTTACTATTTCTAGCATAACTATTTTTATCTATAGTTATATACTACCTAACCTTAGTATTTACTAGCCTAATTTACCTTACTATATACTAGTTTCTTCTAGGTTTAAAGACACTAGAATTACCTTTATTAGAGTTAATTTTATTCTCTTTATATCTTCTTTAATCCCTTTTTACTCTAGTAATAGCTTATTAATAGTTACTATTTAAATATTAATTATTTCTTATATTTTTACTATTATAAATACTAATTTTACTATCTTCTTCTTATACTCCTTTTTATTAATTATATCTTATTTTAAAGTATTAAGTTATTTATTAAAATCCACTAATATTTTACCTAAATTAATCTATAGGATTCTCTCCTTTTAATCCTTTAATATTTACACTACCTATATAAACTTCTTTTTTATAGATTTTACTTTCTTTTTTATTAATTCTATTAGATTAGCTATCTTATTTTCTATTTCTTAGGCACTTTTATATACTTCTTTTACTACTCTTTTTACCTCTAAGAGTTTTATCTTAATTCTATTAGCTTATTTTTTTTACTTAGTTAATTTAGTTTACTAGGTTATTAATTTTACTTTATTT